>OX453283.1:9512793-9597793 GCA_949710005.1 Ricordea florida
TGATGTTTAGATGGCACATCAATACATCTTTGCTGGCGTATTTCCTTTGAGATTCTAGCTGTGCATTGTCAGTAATAATATTGTTTGATCTCTCTTGAAGCCTTTGATTTGAATGAATGACTTCCGAGTCCACATTTGTAAACAGTGGCTCCTCAATGGAGTCTTCAGCGAGAAAAGAGTCACTCAGTGGCGTCAAGGTACAAGTAGCACAGGTCCACTCAAGGTCAGGCTTGTCCAGATAGTACCGAAAGGTTGTGCGCGACATATGTAGACATTTGGCATGTGACCATTTGTTGCAACCTGAGCACAAAATGGCGTCTTGATTATTCCTGACAGCCCTTTGACATTCGTTGCATGGATATTTTGGAGCTGTCTTCAACTTTCTCGGACCTGGATTTACTGAAACATCGCCACAAGATGGCAAGATGGCGGCCGGACGCATCCGAATGAGCAGCACACTATTGTCGCTTGTACTCCTCGTTTTACATCTGCGAGAAGTTCACAAGTTGTCAAACCACACTTCTTTGCTTCGGGGACACTTCCCGCAACTGGTTATTCCATTTTACTCAGAAACGGCTGGCACTTATTACAAACCACTGTTCAAGCTAGGATCGAGGCGTTTTCAAGGAGGAAGATTATTATACACTGCTGCTGGCGTCAGCACATATCAAATACAAAGACTCCTGATTTCTGGCAACGTCTCACCAAATCCTGGTCCGAAGAATAAGTCCACCGCAAAATATCCCTGTGGCGAATGTGCTAAACCCGTAAGAGGGAACCAAAATGCTATTTTATGTGCTGATTGCAACACTTGGTCGCACGTGAGATGTTTGAAAATGTCAAGCAGGACCTTTCAGTACTATCTCCACAACCCATCAGTCGACTGGATTTGCTCTCTCTGTGCTTTGCCAGATTTCAGCGATTCCTTTTTCTCATCCTTAAACAGTTCTACACATCACAGTTTAAGTGACACTGAGCCTGATTTTGCCGCACAACCTTCAGACATCAAGCTAATCAGAAACAGGAATCGCAAGGAATATATAATGGCAAACCTGAAGCACATTCGAGGAGATCAAGGAGTGGTTAACTGAAGGAGTCTTTGACATTCTATCGATACAAGAAACTAAGATCGATCGAACTTTCCCTAACTCTCAGTTTCATGTGGAAGGGTAAAAGCTATTTCGCCGCGACAGAACAAAAGGTGGCGGTGGTCTTGCTGTTTTCATTCGTGATAACATCGCTGCAATGCACAAGAAAATCACTACAACATCAGTCGAATCTCTTCTATTCGACCTACATATTGGGCAAAGACGTTTCGCTTTGATCAGTGCCTACAAGCCTCCCTCTGTAAACAACGCAACATTTAGTACTGAAATGACAACAGTTCTAGAGCAAGCTATGTCTTTCTGCGAAAATGTTATTTGTCTCGGCGATCTAAATTGCGACATGCTCAATCCGCTAATGAATAATCATCAAGGTAAATGCCTTTTGGGTATTTGTGATATTTTTGACCTCGATACACTAATTAAACAACCACCAAGAATATCAACAACTAGAGCTTCCTGCCTGGACGTCATTCTTTCAAATGTACCGATGTATATGAAAACGTCTGGCGCTGTTGAGACAGGAATTAGCGATCATTTGCTGGTTTACACAGTCCTCAATACTAGAATGCTACATGCTAAGGCAACAGTCACCACGAAACGGACATTTAAGAATTTTAACCGAGATAGTTTTCAGGAAGATCTCAGTTGTGTTCCTTTTCACGCTGCATACGTTTTCGATGATCTGGACGACGTTTATTGGTGCTGGGAGACGTTATATAACCAGGTGTTAGATGATCACGCACCCATGAGATCTTTCAAACGACGACGTTCGGTGGAATCGAAGTTTATCACTCCAGAAATCCGGAGAGAAATAGAACGAAACCGGCTAAAGAAAAAGTTTAACAGATCACGTAACCATAGTGACTGGGAGAGCTATCGCCTTGTGCGAAACAAAGTTGTCAGCATGAGAAGGAAATCTATACGGAAACAATTTGAGAAGCTGTTTTTAGACAAGCATGCAGATCAAAAGAAGTTTTGGTGCGCCATAAAGCCTTATGTTAACTCCCGCAAGAATGTAAACAATAGTGGAGTCACATTAAAGGAGGGCGACAAAATCATTAGGAATCCACAAGAGGTGGCCGAAACATTAAACGAATTTTTCACCAGCTCTACTCAAAGAACTAAAAGAACTAAATCTAGATGATCATCCAGCCGATTTATCGCACATATCAAATAACTTAACAAATAGGCCCAATTTGTTGATAAGCAACACGAATCCAACAGAGGCTTATGAAGTAATGAGGAATCTTAAACCAAATAAGGCTACGGGATGTGACGGGATCCCTCCACGAGCAGTCAAAGAATTGATGGAGGGTTTGTGCTGTCCTCTCAGTACACTGATAAATCATGTTTTAACTTCCACTAAAATACCACAACAGTGGAAACTTGGTGAGGTGACTCCAGTTCTCAAAAAGGATTGCAGACTAATGAAAACCAACTATCGACCCGTAACGATTCTGCCTGCTTTTTCGAAAGTTTTCGAAAGACTTGTACATCACCGAATAAGCCCACATTTTGAAGGAATTTATCATAAATATGTGTTTGCTTATAGGATACATCATGGTTGTGACACAGCACTTCTAAGCTTTAACCGAACAATAGAAGAAAGAAATTGATGATAACAAAACGATCGGACTGGTCTCTATGGATTTGTCGAAGGCTTTTGACACCTTACCTCATGAACTTATTGTTTTGAAACTGAAAGAATATGGAGCTGACGAAGCAACAACTGCCCTGATAAGGGATTACTTATCAAATCGATTCCAAAGAGTGAAACTGGGGGACACACTTTCGAATTGGCAATCAATATGTAAGGGTGTCCCTCAAGGATCTATTCTCGGCCCCTTATTATTCAACATCTTTATGAATGACCTTTCATATGTTATTAAGGAGAGTACGCTGTCTACTTATGCTGACGATACACAAATCTTTTACGCAGATAATGACCTTCCTAGAGTTGAAGAAACCATTAACACTGATCTTGCTAGTGCTGATAAATGGTTCGCCCAAAATGGAATGAAAAGGAACAGTTCAAAATACCAGGCGATGGTGTTGGGAAAAAACAAAGGAGCCGAGCTGGCGTTCAAATGTGACGAGTCACAAGTTCCCATTTCCAAAACAATGGAACTTCTTGGCGTAACAATTGATGACAAATTGAATTTCGAAAACCACATCGCTAAAATACGTAGAAAAGGCAGTCAACAAATTGCTGTACTAAAGAGGATGCAGAAACTGTTGCCTTTAGAGACTAGGAGGGACCTTTACAAGGCTTTAATACTGCCGCACTTTAATTACTGTTCCGAAACGTGGCACTTTTGTAGTAAGAAGTCAGCTGACAAGTTAGAGATGGTAAACAAACGAGTGCTCCGTTTTGTTTTCAGGGAAAAGTCCACGCCTTTATGAGGAACTATTAAAGCGTATTGGTCTCCCAAGTCTCCGCGAACAACGGTTAGCGAAAATATTGTCCACGGTTTTTAAGATATTAGCCAGCGATGCTGGACCTGCAAGCTTACGTGATTTCATTACAGTAAGGCGCTCCACTTATAACCTTAAGGGCAACACAATGGTAGACCTTCCAAAAGTAAAATCAACAACTATGGCTTAAGATCGTGGAGATATGCTGCATCGAAAATGTGGAACTCTCTACCAGATGAAACAAGAAAGATAAAAACATATACCGTCTTTAAGAACAATTTAAGAACATTAAACCTTACGGGACTTTGACCGAGCAGTGTGATAATTAAATACAATTTTTACTATTTTACTGCTTTTTAATAATATTTTTTATATTTTTATATTTTACTCTTAGTTAGCTTAAATCAATTTATACACTTCCAAGAAGTTTTTATTTTTCTAGTTTGTATTTTTATTTCGTGGTGCACCTGCAAACTAGCTTTTTAGCTAAGCGTGCTGACCACGTTAATAAAAATTGATTGATTGATTGACAAGCCAGTAAATCTCTCTCCAAATGAAAACTGCTCGTTCCCTTGGCCGTATATTGTACTTTACAGGAGAGAAAGCGTTTCGCTCGAGACTTGAACTTGAAATTAGCAGTCGAGCGGTCTTTGACAGACAAACCGGCAAAACTACGAAAGCTGCTGTTGGAAATCCCTATCACACTTGAAACAGAAACCCTTGGAGGCACATCTGCGGGCTTTGGGCTGTGGTTACTGTAATTTACGCGAAGAATGACCAAATTTAACAGCAGAAGAAGCTGACCAGTGACCGCCATGATGCTCACACCCTTCAATGCTTCATTTCACTTAGAGGCTTCATATCATATCACTGTAATGTTACTATGGGTACAACTCGCTCGACCCTAAATTCTTTACCTGTTAGAGTAACAACATTCTCTAGTAGCTGCCTATGTAAATGGACGCTCAGAACTCTTACCATCTAATGATAGCGAGAAAACATCTTCAGAAGACCGTGAATCATTTCAGGAAGTGCTAGGTGAGAAAGAAGTCGGAAGAATTTATTTAATAACATACAGCCGGACTAATTTGGACCTATTTCCCACGTGAGAAGAATTTGCCTCTGCAGTAGTAAAATCATTTGCGAAATGCAATGCAAAAATTCTACACTGGCGCTGTAGCCTTGAAAACCACAAAAAATCCAGAAAACACTACCATCTATCTGTGAAGCTTGATCGCAATCAACGCTGGCTGTCGTCGAAGGAGTTTCTACGCAAGGAGTACGGGATTAACGCGAACTACTCAAGTAAGCACCACAGCTACTACAGCGCCTGGACATACGTAATACTGTAAAAGAGGATGAGAATTTTATTGAGAGTGCTGGCCACCCTGACCTTAAGAATGCCGGTGAACCTACATGTAAAACAAGTACCACAAGTCATGCTACACGGAATAACAAATGCCAGAGGGAAGGTACATTCAAAAATCACAGCGACGAGGATGACCAGGAGAGTGACAAGGACAAAGATACTAACTCGCTTACGTTTAGGAGTGTTAGCACCAGAAAGAGAAAGCGTCCTACGACATTCGAGGTAATAGAAATCGAACTTGAGAAAAAACGTGAAATCGCTGATAGAACTGCAAGCTTTGCTGCACCAACAGAAAAAAGAGGGCAAAATGGATCCTGTTGAATTCCTGGTTAATTGCACGCCAAGGGCAGTGGCAGATACAGTGAATGCTGCAGAGAAACTGGCACGATCTAAGAAAACTCGCCTAGAGTTATTGCAAGAAGCAAAACAAAAAACAATAATTAAAGACTGCTGTGAGGCAACTCGTGAATGGTGAGATGGAAAAGCTGTGGCCAAGGTTGTGGAAGTAGGTGAAGATAAGTTCATAAACAATGTTTAGGGGTTTTCAATTGGTAGGGCTTATAGTTGAAGAATGAGATTATGAGACATGCATACAGGTTTATGAGTGATCCAATGCAGAGTGTTTTGCAACATGTATGCAGCAGTTTCAATATAGGTTGTTGGTATAAAGAATGAGTGTCAAAGTGCACGCAACAATCCTGAAAATGTGTTGTGGGTTGCTGTAGCTTTGTCAGTTCAGAGATCCAAGTTGTGTTAATCAACGGCAGGAAGTCATAGTCTCGTGAGCTCAAATTTGGTGTACCTCAAGGCTCTGGCCTTGGGCCCATCCTCTATTTACTTTACAGTGCTCCATTTGCTGACGCTCTACGTTTCCACGACATGCAATTTCATTTCTATGCTGATGACACTCAGTTATACATTTCTTTTTCTGCTAACGATGACCTGGAATTAACCCGCAGTATCGCTAAAACTGCGGAATGCTTATGCGATCTTGATAAGTGGATGTCTTTAAACAAGCTTAAACTAAACAAAGACAAAACTGAACTTCTTTATCTCTACTCAAGGCATAGCCCTCACCAGTCATTACCTCCACTTTGTTTTGGATCTGATACAATCCAGCTGTCACCATGTTCCAGAAATATTGGTGTTGTTTTTCATAGTACTATGTTAATGGTCCCTAATGTCAAGTCTGTTTGTAAATCTGCCTTCTATCATCTTCGAAACATCTCCCGTATAAGAAAATTGCTATCCACTGTCATGTATGTCATGTATGCTATCATAAATAAAACATCATGGGTAATAAAGACCAGGAGGTTAAGCTAACATGGCGTCTTGTCAATGGCGTACATAACATGGTACCAGGTGAAAGTCAAACCTACGCACTGAAGAAAGCATAAAGGCTTCATCGAAACTGCCTCCAAAGAAAATAAGGGAACATGGATGGAAATTGTTCAGCGGGAAGCACTCCAAAGATGGATTGGAATAGCAAAGATTTGCCGAGCGCGTGGAAGTCGTTCAAGCAACACTGTGAATTCACATTCGGGGGTCCTTTAAAGAGGAAAAGCGAAGAAGAGAAGTGCAACTTCTTGATGATATGGGTCGGAGAAAAAGGTCGCGATATTTACAACACGTGGGAATTGACAGCTGAAGAAGCAAAGAAGCTCAGCACGTACTACGAAAAATTCGAAGCTTACGTTAAGCCCAGATCGAACAAAGTGTTTGCCCGATACAAATTCCACCAAAAAAGCCAGCAAGAAGGTGAGCCCTTTGAACAATTTTTAACTGAACTAAAACTGTTAGTTAAAGATTGCGGTTACAAAAACCCAGATGAAATGGTTCGTGACAGAGTAGTTATTGGTTGCTACTCCATCAAAACCAGAGAGAAACTTATTCAGGAAGGTTCAGAGCTAACCTTAGAAAAGGCAGTTGATATTGTTAGAACGGATGAAATGTCGAAGGCACAAATGCAGAGCATGGAAAGTGAAGATCCGAAAATTCAGAGTTTGAATCTCAAGTATCGTAGAGATAAACAAAGGCAAAAAGTCAACAAGGAAACTAGAGCCCCAACTGGAAACTGTAGTCGATGTGGAAGGGAGCATGAGCGAGGAAAATGTCCAGCACAAGGCAAGAAGTGTGCCAAATGTCAGAAATTTAACCATTTTGCTAGAGTACGCAAATCTAAATCAGGAACCAAGAGAAGAGTGCACTATGTAGAAGAGAGTGAGAGTAGTGATGATATCTTATTTATTGGATGTCTTACATCAGTCAACGGTGTGGATCTGAATGAGTGGTATGAGAACTTAAGAATTCAAAACAAAGAAGTCAGGTTTCAACTGGATACAGGAGCCAAGTGCAATGTTATTCCAGAACATGTCATTCAAGATCTAGGAATCCAATGCAAGTATGAGACAACAGTAGCCAAACTAAAGTCATACTCAGGTCATGTGATACCTATCAAAGGAACTGTTACATTACCTTGTGAGGTCAAAGGCAAGGAATACAAAGTGAAGTCCTATGTGGTTCAGATTGAGGCACCAGCTGTTCTGAGCGCACAAACTTGCAAAGAGATGGGTCTGTTGTCCAGAGTACATTCGCTGTATGCAAGTTTCCCTCTTCCAAAGAAACCATGTCTCTTAGATGAGTATCCAGACTTGTTTCAAGGCTTAGGCTGTCTTCCAAGTGAACACACGATTAAAGTAGATCCAACAGTTTCACCTATTGTACATCCTCCACGAAAGGTGCCACTGTCCCTCAAAGGAAAGATCAAGGATGAACTCGAGCGCATGGAGAAAGCTGATGTGATAGTGAGGCAGACAGAACCTACTGAGTGGGTAAACAGTATGGTTGCAGTGGTAAAACCAAACAAGCTTCGTATATGCATTGATCCCAGGGATTTAAATGAAGCTATCATGCGAGAACACTACCCGATGACCACCATAGAAGAAGTAGTAGCTGACATGCCAGGAGCCAAAGTATTCTCTGTCTTAGACGCAACATCTGGATATTGGCAAATGAAGCTGGATGAGGCTAGCTCCAAACTATGCACATTCAACACACCATTTGGAAGATATCGCTTCAAAAGGTTACCCTTTGGAATCAAGTCAGCGCCTGAAGTGTTCCAGAAGCGTATGTCCGAGCTTTTTGAAGATGTAGAAGGTGTAAAAGTAATCATTGACGATCTTCTTGTGTGGGGAAGAAATGACGAACAGCATGATGTCAGGTTAAAGCAAGTCCTTGACCGTGCAAGAGAAGTTAATCTCAAGTTCAACATAAAGAAATGCCGATTTAGACAAGAAGAAGTGCCATATGTGGGCCATGTTCTTAGCAAAGATGGTTTAAAACCAGACAAAGAGAAGATTCGTGCAGTTGAAGCCATGCAAGCCCCTCAGAATGTTAAGGAGTTGAAAACATTCCTTGGATTCATTCAGTACCTGTCAAAGTTCATGCCTAATATGGCATCAGAAAGTGCACCACTGAGAAAGTTGCTGCAGAAGAATATTGGCTGGCAATGGGAAGAAGAGCAAGAAGCAAGTTTTAAGAAACTAAAGCAGATGGCTTCCTCAGCACCAGTACTTGGTTATTATGATCCAAGTAAGCCCCTAACCCTGTCAGTAGATGCAAGTTTGAAAGGATTAGGTGCTGTACTTCTTCAAGATGGCAAGCCTACTGCCTATGCATCTAGAGCACTGACGTCAACTCAAGAGAGATATGCCCAAATTGAAAAAGAAACCCTTGCAATTGTCTATGGAACTCAAAAGTTTCATCAATTTATTTATGGAAGACCAACAAGGGTAGAGTCTGATCACAAGCCATTAGAAAACATCCTGAGCAAGCCCCTTCATCAAGCCCCTCCACGTTTGCAAAACATGATGCTGTCTCTACAGAAGTATGACTTACAAGTCAATTATCATCCAGGATGTAAGCTATTAATCGCTGATGCATTGAGCAGATCATACCTACAAGAGACAAGAGAGACCTTAGTTCCTGACTTAGAGGTGAATGAAGCACATCTAACAGCTCATCTCCCAATATCGCCAGCAAAGTATGCTGAGTTTCAGAAAGCTACTGCAGAAGACCAAGATCTGCAAGCTTTGAAATGTGTGGTGATCAATGGATGGCCCAGCAGCAAAACTGATCTACCAGTAAGCATTAGACAATATTGGTCCTGCAAAGATGAAATCTCATGTATAGATGATCTACTGTTCAAGTTACACAAGCTGATAGTTCCACAAAGTTTGCGAAAGGAAATGTTGGAACTGATTCATGAGTCGCATCAAGGAATTGTGAAATGTAAACAGCGAGCTCGTGATGTTCTATTCTGGCCAGGTATGTCCACCCAAATTGAAGAACGAGTGTCCAAATGTCCAGTGTGCAGTCAATTCCAGAGAGCCAATCCCAAGGAACCAATGGTGATTCAAGAACTACCAGAGAGACCATGGTCCAAGATTGGAAGTGATTTGTTTGAATTCAATGGTTTACATTATTTGCTTATTGTGGATTACTACTCAAAGTGGATAGAAATTGCCAAACTAGACAGTTTAACCAGTACCAGTATCATTTGCCATCTGAAGAGTCAGTTTGCTAGACATGGAATTCCGGATGAAGTTGTAAGCGACAATGGACCACAATATGCAAGTGCAGTCTTTACAGAATTCAGCAAGAGCTATGGTCTTGTACACACAACCACAAGTCCCCATTACCCCCAAGCTAATGGTGAATCTGAGCGAGCAGTCCAAACCATAGAGAACCTTCTCCGTAAAGCACCAGACCCATATAAGGCATTACTCAATTACCGGAACACACCTTTGGATGGAATCAATCTATCCCCTGCACAGCTGTTAATGGGTCGCAGGTTGAAGACATCTATAAGACGTCAGTAAGTCTTCGCTTTCATTACCGTTTTCACGTTATGTTCATCCATTTTAAATGCTTATTTTCTTTAATTGTTTTCAGTTGAACCACTATGATAATCAAAATTCTCAACCTCAAGTCGCTATCGTAAGTTTTCATCGCAAGTCTTTAACAAGAAGTTACATTAAAGTCAAAGCTGCAAGTCGAAACCTGGCGTCTTCGATGTTGTTTGAGTTAAATTCTACAACGGCCGCCGAAGGTCATTATGTTCCGTAAACGAAGGTCGAACAATGCTACCTCACAGTTCAAACTGCGGTGAAAAGAAGTGGAGAGAATTATGGACGGGCCCCTAACATCCAGATCAGACCGTGTCAAGCTTAATCACATTTACACCTGGGCTGGTGCTCATGCAGAATCGCTTATAGTGCAATGCTACACGAAGAGCCAGAATTAAGGATAACAACCCCAACAGCGTTCCTAGACCAGTTAGCTGCATGCTTCACCCACCCTACTTTCTTCAGGGAGAAGTGAGAAGAATTTTATAGTGTCCGACAGAAAGATAATGAGAATACTACTGCTTACTACTCCCGAATCTTAGATTTGTATTGTCAAGCTGAGTTTCTTGTCAACACGAACTTTCTCATCCTGGATAAGCTCATTCATGGCTGTGTAAGCAAAGAGTGCAAACGGAAACTGATGGCAAAGGGAAAACATGTGTCTTAAAGACTCTTTAGAGATTATGTGAAGAAACGAAGCCGTGTCCAACACGGGGTACCACAAGGCAGCATCCTAGATCCCCTGTTGTTCCTTGTCTTCATAAACGATTTACCACTTCATGTACAGTTATCTGAGATAAGCAAAGACCTCTATGCCGATGACACAACGCTTTCTGCTTCGACTGATGTCAAAGACATTCCAAAGCTTCAGGACAAGCTGACTTCAGCTATTAATGATGTAGAGGATTGGACTAGGAGCAACAAACTGCTACTTAATGAAAAGAAAAGCAAAACTCTACTAGTTACTGGAGAGCGTCTTCAAGTGCCAGAGCACTCACTGTCTGTGAAAACTATGAGTGGAAGCACCTTGGAACAATCAGACTCTGCCAAGCTCCTAGGACTCGAACTAGATAGTAAAATAGATTTCTTAGACCATACAGAGAAGCTCTGTAAGAAACTCTCAGCGCGGATTGGGGTACTGAACAAGGTTAAGGTGTGTCTGCTGTGAAGCAAAGAATAAATTTCTATAATTCTATAATTAAGCCACTTTTTATTTATGCAAGTGTTGTTTGGGTGTCGGCCAGCTCTAACGAATGCCTAACACGAATTTTAAGATTACAAAAAAGAGCTGGTCGCATGATATAAAATGCAGAGCCTAGAGCAGCATCTGTAACCATTTTCAACAAGCTTGAATGGTTGCCTTTTTATGTCGACTGCAAAATTATAATGAAGTGTGCACTTTTATTTAAATGAATTAAACTCGAGGTACCCCAATTTTAATCAATAAATTCGTTTTTTATATGGTAGTAGTTTTTAGCATTTTAGTATTTTTATGTATATATAGCTTGTAATGGTAGTAGTTTTTAGTATTTTATTATTTTTATATATGCATAGACCACTTTCATAATGGCGGCCAAACAAAAAATTCTTTTGTTTTCATGGTAATGAACCTTACTGGCCTCACTAGGATGTACAAAATTCAATTGAATTTTTGTTCCAAATTGAGGCTAGTGAGTCTAATTAACATACATACGAAAGAATAATAAATCGGCCGCCATTTATGAAAGTGGTCTATAGCTTGTAATATTTTTAGATGTATTCTATTGCCAGGGGACCACTAGTTTGTTAGTACTATGTAATATTATGTGCTCATCCTCGCAACAAGTGCCCCGCCAAGGATGCAGCATGTAATTTTTGTGGCAAGCAAGGGCACTTTCAACGAGCCTGTCAAAACAAAAAAGGACAAGGCAAAGACAAGAAATCCAAGCACCAATTTGCCGTAGACATCAAACCTGTAGATCCTGAAGATGACAGCAGTGAATATGAATATGACTTTGACATGAATGTTATAATTATCAATCAATGCTCTTGATAACTGCAAGTCACGTGAAGTCTTCGCTGCAGTAGTGTTTCCCTTGAAAGGTGATAGCAGTCCATGTTATGACATCACAGGCAAAGTTGACACTGGTGCCATGGTATCTCGCATGCCAACTTCCATGCTTCCAAAAATCGGGCTCTCCAAAAAGGACCTACACAATGCAGCAACGCTGTAATCCGTGGGATGTTCGGAGCTGATCTTTAAAACTGCAGCTTTGTGGAAGTCAATGTCACCTGCAATGACATCACTGCCAACCAAGGTTCTACGTCACCAAACGCGAGTGTGCTTTTGTTCTTGGTCTTGGATTCTGCAAAGAGTTCAAACTTGTCACTATTGCACCTGTGTGCATACAGCAAAGCATATCTATGGAGCCTAACAATGTTGAGGCAGTGCACATCACCAAGGAATCAAAAGCTGACTATCACACTCTTCAAAAGGAGTGGAAGAAGCATCTGCCACTTGGAAAGAGAACAGGAGGCTCTCTGGAGGATGTCAAACAGATCTTCCCCAATACCTTTGATGGTCATGTTGGTCTCTTTGAAGGGGAGGTCAGTCTCAAACTCTCTTCAGATGCAGAACCAGTTCAGTTACCATTCCGTGCTGTACCACAAAGCATCATGCCTCAGTTAAAGAAGAAAGTAGATAAAATGGAGCAGGAAGTAATCATCAGAGCCTGTCCAGAAAATACTGAGTGGGTACACAATCTGGTAACTGTTGTCAAAAAGGATGAAACCCCACGTCTGTGCCTTGATCCAAGAAACCTTAATAAGTACCTGATCCACAACATTCACTACACTGTATCTTGGGAGGATGTTCAGCACAGCTTCAAGAATGGTCAGTACTTCTCTGCACTTGATGCCAAGAGCAGGTAATAAACCAAACAAAGTGCTTCTGTGCCATACTGATGAGGCCTAACAAGGCTGAAACAGCTGTCCATGGCTGCTGGCTTTTGAGCTCAATTTCTTCATCTTGTTTTTTGGTAGCAAGAGGGTTTTATCCCTTCTACCACTGTCTCCTCAGTGCGCATATTATTATGTGTGGCTTCAACTTACCTTTATTACATTTTGACGTTTTTAATGGACCATGACCAATCAGTCAGTGTCGAAAAGCAGAGCACTGGATGTACTAAAAGGAATAGGAAAAGCAATAAGAAGTTGTTTGCTGATTATGACATTTCAACAACTGATCAGCCAGAGGATTCAAGTGATTCAGCAGGTAAGAATTCAATTTTGACCTCTTACTGTAATTATGAGGCAGTGTGGCATTACTCATATGGCCAAAATGATAAGGTACAGTGTTATTTCCCATTTACGAAAAGTACCTGGAAACCTTTGTGCATTAAAGCAACAATTGATCAGTTCTAACAAGAAATGGCTATGTCAATGGTTTAAACAGGCCACTTTAAACCTGTCACAAACTTAAAAGCCACACTACATAAATTTTTCCAGTTTTAAAAAGAATGACTGACATTTATTTTGTTTAAACTCATCAAAGATACAATTTTCTCTTGATTGTGAACAGAACATGCACAAGCTGAGAAAAAAAATTCACAAAGTGAAAAACAAAAGGGCATAAGGAGGAAATCAGAGAAACACGGTTTGTGTTCATGCTTTATTCTTTGTGCATTACTTAATGTAATTGTAATGTTTTAAATTGTAACTTAAACCCTTCCATGCCACTTTTTCAGCAAAGAAAACCACACCTCCCAAAAAGCGCAAAACTACAGAGGAGAGGAAGGAAGAGCTGTGATTTCTTTGTCAGAAGCTGAATGACATTGAGGAGTCCATTCTAGTGGCAACACCAGAAAGCAGTACCGAGAGACTGAACAAAAAGCACATTGCGGATGGCTCGTCCGAATCTGATTGGTCAGATGATGACAGTGAAAATTCTGTAATGGCTATTCCTACCCCACAACAAGGAAACCTATTACAGCACCCCCACTTCGGAGGGAAAAGACCAAAAACAGTACGCCCACCTCTCAAATGTATCAATGTTTTGTGCAAAGAAGAAAAACAGAAAAAAGATGATGAAATACTCCAACTTAAAGAAGAGGTGCATATGTTGAAAGACGAGCTCTGTAAGTAATAAATAGGCAACAGTGTTGATACACTGTTAGCAATAAAATTGTAAGTTTCCATTTGCATTGTATGTTTTGCAGTCAGTCAATTGATATACATTTCCAAACACAAGTTGCAACTAGTAGACTCCTCCCATTTTTTCAGAAACAAAAACGTACTTTGCTATTTACATTTAACTTGTGTTAACAAATTCATTGAAACATGAGAGATAAAAAACTAATTTTGAAAACATTTTTTCAGCAGTTCTTTATTTATGTTTATGAAACAAAGTATACATAAACGGGACAATTCCCTGTATGGTTTGATCGAGATGCTTAAATGTAACGGACACAATCTCCTTTCGTGATTGCGTGACTTGCGTCACCGTTTAACTATAATACCCCTTTGTCATTCCTGTCATATTCTTCAGTCACTGGCGAGTTGCGTTGTTGTTCAGCCTAAGAAACGTGTTGGAACGTTTGGAAAGTACGACAGAAAGGCCGTAGGATTGTAGGATCGTACCAATTACTGAGAGTATATAACGGGGAAGGAGGTATGTTATTAGTCTTGTTTCTATAGTGTCTGCAATGTATTCGATGCTCCATGTGGGTAGTTTCGAAAACGAAGCACTCGAAAACGAAGACCGAAGCACGAAGCACCCAAAACTCGAAAACGAAGCACGCTAGATCGAAAGCAAAGCACCCAAATTTAATAATATTGTTAACTCGTTCAACGCAAACAAAGCTCCTGGACATGATAATATATCCATGAAGATAAGTCATCAGTCTTTCCAAAATATTGCGCAGCCTCTTGTAACCATTATAAACACCTTGTTGTCTACTGGTGTGTTTCCTGAATCTCTCAAAATAGCCAAAGTGATTCCAGTTTTTAAGGTAGATGACCCAACACTTTTTAGTAATTACAGGCCAGTATCAATTCTTCCAGCCTTTTCTAAACTATTTGAAAAAGTCATGTACAACCGACTGATTAATTTCTTAAATTTGCATAATATTTTATACTCGAAACAATTTGGATTCCGTAATAATCATTCGACTGCTCTTGCGTTAATTGACTTGATCAATAACATATCATCTGCTATAGACAGAAATGAAACAACTTTAGGCATCTTTTTAGATCTTTCTAAGACGTTTGATACTATTAATCATGAAATATTGTGTCAAAAACTGCAACACTATGGTGTTCGGGATATTGCTTTCGCGTGGATCAAAAGCTATCTTGATGAACGGATGCAATTTGTTCAGTTTGGGTCCCATCAATCTTATCCGCGGAAAATTTTATGTGGTGTCCCACAGGGCTCAATTCTTGGACCTCTTTTGTTTATTATTTACATTAATGATCTTCCTAATGTCTCTAGTCTTACTCAATCTTTACTGTTTGCTGATGACACAAGTATCTTTTGTTCCCATAAAGAGGCCAACCACCTCGTATCTATTGTTAACAATGAACTTGCAAAAATAGTTATTTGGCTTAAAGTGAATAAGTTATCTCTAAATCTGACTAAAACAAATTTTATGATTTTTCATCCAAGACAAAAGAAAGTCAATGTTCATGTCCCTCTTACTCATAAAAATACTGTGATCAAGCTAGTCACAGAGACAAAATTCTTAGGTGTTTTTATTGACCAGCATCTCTCTTGGAAACCACATATTGATTTCGTCTCAAAGAAAATGTCAAAAAGTGTGGGAAACATTGTGAAAGCCCGCTTTTACCTATCATCCCAAACTTTGATGACCTTGTATTACTCCCTTTTATATCCCTTCTTAACATACTGTAATGTCGCCTGGTCCTCCACCTACTGTTCCAATCTAAACTGTATTTACCTTTTACAAAAGCGTCTAGTGTGACTCATAACAAAAGCTCACTATGTAGCAAATACCGCCCCTTTATTTAGCCAACTTAAAGTCCTTGACATATTTAGTATTAATTCATTTTCTGTAGCTACCTTTATGTATTCCTATCACCATAATCTTTTGCCTAATAGCTTTCATGACTTGTTCTTAAGTAGTAATCAAGTCCATCAATACGAAACTCGACTAGCCTCTCAGTATAGACCTCATTTTTGTAGAACAAATATAAAGCAATTCAGTATCCTTTACCGAGGACCTAAAATCTGGAATTTGTTGCCTGTTTCACGAATTAGTTCTCCTTCTATATCTGTTTTTAAAAAAAATCTAAAGAATTATCTCACTGATAGCCGATCTGTTGTTTAATTTTCCGATCTTGCTCACTCTGCACTCAGCCATGAATTCAGTTCATTAGTAGTTAAAGGAAGCCTATTAATATAAGCTTCAAGCTTCGTTAGGGTTCCTTGTCACATTAATTTTATAATTTAATTAACACCTTTTGTTCTTGTTGTGTAAGTTTTGTGAGTGACTAAATAAATAAAAATAAAAAAATTAATGTCGAAAATGAAGCACCCTATCTCGGAAACGAAGCACCCAAAAACTCGACACCAGTCTGTCCTTTATAAACACGAGACCAATGTAAATACAGCAGAAATCAAGCGCAATAACGAATCGAATGCATTTCAAATCTACTCAAGTTGTAAATGCATTTCTGCCGCTACGTGGGAGGCCATGTTTTGGACACAATCAGAAAACCGAGAACGGCCAAACTATTTCTACAATGTTACTGTGTTGCCAGTAAAAGCCAATCAGGCGTTAGTCTCCTACACACAGCCGTCCTTTGTCTAGTCACGGCTGCGTGGGGGACCAATCAGGTGTGAGAAAATCGCAAAAACTAGTGGAAATTGATTTTCCTTTTGCTGTAGTTGAAATTTTATATGAATTTTAATGCATTGCTTACACGTTGTTTTAGTTGAGACAATATGATTGTTTGTTACATGCCATTTGATTTTTTTATGCTTTTTATCTATTTCAACTGCGGCGCCTCACCCGGGCGCCTCACTGAATAATTAAAAACGCAGCACTAATGAGGACAAGTTTTAAGAGTGAGATTTGTTTTTAACACTTTCACCACTGGTCACGTTGCCTTTTTCACACCTCTGCAATTTTTTAAAATATTGCGCAAGTTAGATCAGTCTCGCTGAGTCTCGTGTCAGGATGCGCTGAGTAGAGCTTTGATAATGGAGTTTAAAGTGCCTCTTGTCAAACCAAGAACAATTGTTGATTGCTCTGGACTACCGATTTACGACTTTTCAAAATTGTTTAACAAAGAGGAAATAGGAAATGGTAGACGTAAAGTTGCAGTTATTAAACCTACAGTGGTTTCGAGTTTTGGGTGCTTCGTTTTCGAAATTTGTGGTCTTCGTTTTCGAGTTTTGTGGTCTTCGTTTTCGAGATTTGGGTGCTTCGTGCTTCGGTCTTCATTTTCGAAACTACCGCTCCATGTGATTAAGTTCAGATAATTCCATCCAGTTTAGATTCTTTAGTAATGTAGTTTTACCAATCATTGTATTTTCAGTTTTTACGAGATTTCAAGTAAATAAATTAATCCTGGAGGATAGATGCTTGGAGTTTCTGTCTATAAAACATTTCCACCGATGCGGTGTCGATAGAACAAATTGATAGATGTCGGTGTCCGCCCTGAATGACCACAACAGGTCGACAAGGTCGCGCTCTAGATGACCAAGTTGTCTGCGATCACTCGAAATCTGAAATGCCCTTCCTTTATTGCCAAACTTCTGCATGGCCAAAAATTGCTCTCCAATTTTGACTTGAAAAGTGCATTCATGGTAGCCTTTAGCCTCATAATGGATTTCAACCAAGTAGAAAGCATCGTTTGTGAGAGAGCGGGAATCTGACATCATTATACAACTCGCACAACCTCAGGATACAGCCCAAAGCGATATCTTTTGAATCAAGACCCCCAGTTTTTGCCGGAAATAAAGGTTAATGTATTCATGGATAGTTAATTTTTACGTTTCATGTCACGCAATGCCACAGGGAGCAGGGGAGCCAAATTTGAGCTTTGTGAATATTAAATATTCGATGTCAAACGTGGTCTTACGTTGTCCAATCTTTTTATTAAGACATTCGTGACGCTTAAGCCCACTGGGTAAAGCATTCCGTTCATTACTCAAATGTACTAAGAAAGAGTATAAAGCTTGGGAAAAAGCTGTAATTCCGAACAAAACAAAGTACCCCAAACTGTGAAAAGTGCACGATACTTAACTTGATACCCACTGGGCTTTAACCGCGGCATAAACAAAAGATTGGAAAAGGTCAAACAAGCGCCACGATATAGATTGAATATTTTATAGAGGATTGCCTACGTGGTTTCTTGGGCCTTGCTCTGCCTTGTTACTTGTCTGAAAGAAATTAGTTCCGCACCCAGCAACAATGCCTAATGTACAACAAACACATTGCCATTGCCTTGTCTCTGTCGACTTTACTCTGACGAACTATTTAAGAAAACAGAATTTCGTTTTGTTGCGTTTTGCTAACTAGGACGTGAAGGATAAAGAAAGATATTAAATAGATTTAGGCAAACCTAAAAGCGGAGCTCCTCACACAGTCCCTCCAAAAATGCTTAAAAGCTTTTAGAAAGAACTCAGCTTTATGCTTATGTCCCTCCAAAAATTAACGCTTGAAAACTTGTAGGAAGAAAATTTTTCTTCCAAAACCGCTATGAATAATCCGTTTCTTCAGCAAAACCTAGTAGACTGCTGTAGACTGCTGGCTGTAGGTCGTGTAGCCGCGGCAAGCCGCGAAAAGCGCGCGAAAAACAAAGCCTCGTTTCGGTTTAAGACCTTCTAAATATCCCGGATGACTATGGCCGCCATGTTGGGGCAACGTCGTCGTCGCTAGGCGCACGCGCCCGCGAGCAATGCCGCTAGCCACGATGACCATGAAAACTCAAACGCATGGTTTTCTCAATTTCTATCCTCGCACGGTAGTTATGGGGCTCCGCTATAATTAATATGTGGTTTACATGTCTCTATACTATGGGAAAGGACAAGCGGGGTATTGAAAGAGGACACTGCACTGAGTGTGAATGCGACGAATATGAAAGTAGTGCGGTACGATGCGACTATTGTGGCCACACACCTTTGAGTCATTTGCCTTTGACCCTAGGAGGCCAAGATATGACGCGACCCGGGTGCGACACCAACCAGAGAGGTATCTGTGGAAACAAATACAGTTTCTTTTTTGATGGTTAAAGTGGTACTATGATCAAAATTTAGCATTTCCTTCTCTCTTCATTTTTGGGAAGTACAAGTGCTGAATACTTACCATGCCACGTTTTATTTGAAAATTCGTACGGGAAGTCAGCTTACTTTGACCTTGTTTCTTGATTTTGGCAGTCCGCCATTACTCGATTCAAAAGTACAAGTGCTGAATACTTACCATGCCAAGTTTTATTTGAAAATTAGTACGGGAAGTCAGCTTACTTTGACCTTGTTTCTTGATTTTGGCAGTCCGCCATTACTCGATTCAAAAAATGACCAAGCGTATCACAAACGAGTTGGCACTAGTCAAGCAGATAGTAAGTGACGTCATATTCTCAACGCAGCAAAACATCGTGGCTAATTTTTTATGCAATTTGAGAGAAGTGAGACGTCTTCAATGAGCTTTTCTGGTGTTTGCAATTTCTAAAATGCCTCCAAGCCGCTGTGTAGTGCAAGATTGGAGCCGAGTCTCCGATAAACAATTGGGCATTTTAATGCACACTTCTCCTTCAAGCTGTAACATCCGTGCGAAGTGGAAAAGATTTGTTAGTCAACACCGAAAAAACTTCAACCCTACCGGTACATTTGGCATATGCTCGCTGCATTTCCAAACTGATTGCTTTACCCGTGCAGTCCACATAAAGGGAACCGAGAGACGACTAAAGCCAGGATCAGTTCCAACCATTTGGAAGGTAGCCTCCGAATCTATAAGCGAACGAAGTCGTAGATGGGTGAGTAACGAAATAAGGTGAATTTTATCAAGTGTTTTCATTTCAAGCAACACATACAGTCACTTTGAAGTCTTTCTCACACCTTTTTCTTTTAACTTTGCGAATTTTTACTACATCAGATCATCATTAATTGAGCCAAAAACGTTTGCCTGATAGGTAATAAGTGAGATCATGGCACAAGCGGACCACCAAGATTTTGCAATGGGGCAAGATCCCGAAGATGTTATTTTGAAGGAAGATGAGGAAGTTGAAGAGGACAAGGAAATACAGGAACATGTAGATGATGAACTGCAAGCCTGTGATGAGGTGCAGGCTGTGGTAGCACAGTTGGACAAGGCTCCTGATATTGAGCTGCAGGAGGTTGAAGCCATCCAGGTGGATGATGTGCAGTTTCATACAACTGAGGTGGTTCAGATTGCTGATATGTTGCAGGAAGATCAGGTGATACAACCACAACGGGAAATTAAAGCTAAAGATGACGAAGGGCACTCAGGGGAGTGGATGCAAAATGGCAAGTCTTTAGAAGGACACAAGTATTGTGGGGATAGTTTCTAAAGAAACTGGTGCTGCGTTGGTGGGAAATTGAAACACAAGAAATTGGATAAATCAAACGAGTTGATTAAGTAAGTTATACCACTGTAAGGTGAATGGGAGGTGCTGACGTTTCGAGCGTTAGCCCTTCGTCGGAGCAAATGAGAGGATTGTGGGTTACGTACAATTTATATAGAGAAGTTTGGAGCCATGCTATTGGTGGAACCATAGCAATGTGTGAATGGAAGTGAATAAATTAGATGAATGATTAAATGAATGAGAAACGTTCGTTGATACCGTGGGGATTAAGAGAACCGAGCATCTTTGTCATTTCGTTCGACGTCACGCAGGTGTTCGCGGAAACGGTCACCTAATCTCCTTCCGGTCTCGCCGATGTATATCCTCTTGCATAAGGTGCATTTTATGCAATAGATAACATTGGCAGAAATGCATGTGAAACGTTCGGTGATTTTAAACGATCGCTTAGGTCCTGCTATTTTGTCTGTGTTATAGATGAAAGGGCAAGTTTTGCACCTTTTGCGTGTGCAGTTGAATGTGCCAGGTGATTCGTCTGATTTTAGTGTACTTCTAACTAAAAAATCGCTTACGTTTTTGTTACGTTTAAATGAGATGAGTAGTGGTAGTGAGAAGATGCTGCCTGTTTCGTTGTCATTCTGAAGTAACTTTAAGACGTCTTCTCAACCCAGCCATGTTAAAAATTATATTCCATATTCTCAATTCCTCAGACTTCGACGTTTATGTAGAGATGAGTTGGACTTTTCCAGCAAATCAGAAGAAATGCTCCAGTTCTTCAAGAACCGTGGCTACCCTGACTCAGTTGTGAAGACAGCTCAACAACGCGCCCAAACAACTGACCAACACTCAGCACCACAAACGTCACAAAAGGAAGAGAACCAGAGAATACCGTTCACACTCACTTTTCACCCACTCACCTACCTGTTAAGAACATCATTCTGAAGAACTTCAAGTTACTTCAGAATGACAACGAAACAGGCAGCATCTTCTCACTACCACTACTAATCTCATTTAAACGTAACAAAAATGTAAGCGATTTTTTAGTTAGAAGTACACTAAAATCAGACGAATCACCTGGCACATTCAACTGCACACGCAAAAGATGCAAAACTTGCCCTTTCATCTGTAACACAGACAAAATAGCAGGACCTAAACGATCGTTTAAAATCACCGAACGTTTCACATGCATTTCTGCCAATGTTATCTATTGCATAAAATGCACCTTATGCAAGAAGATATACATTGGCGAGACCGGAAGGAGATTAGGTGACCGTTTCCGCGAACACCTGCGTGACGTCGAACGAAATGACAAAGATGCATCGAAACCTGTAGCGCGACACTTTAATCTACCTAACCACTCAACTCACAACATGGCAGTATGTGGCCTTTCCGTGCATCAGGGCAACACGGAAGGCCGTAAAAACCTAGAACAGACGTTTATCTTCCAGCTCGGTTTTCTTAATCCCCACGGTATCAACGAACGTTTCTCATTCATTTAATCATTCATCTAATTTATTCACTTCCATTCACACATTGCTATGGTTCCACACTTCTCTATATAAATTGTACGCAACCCACAATCCTCTCATTTGCTCCGACGAAGGGCTAACGCTCGAAACGTCAGCACCTCCCATTCACCTTACAGTGGTATAACTTACTTAATCAACTCGTTTGATTTATCCAATTTCTTTAGAAGGACAGACTGGCAATCCAGTGCAGATTCCTGATTTGGAACAAGTCAAAAAGGTTCCTGAGGTAGGTGTACAGTGTAGATAGTTTGACATATTCAAGTGATGTTACTACCTATCTTACATAGGTTTTGGCACCACATAGATCGATTAATAATAATAGTTTTTCAGCAGCATTATCTGTTTTATGTTGGGGCGCATTGCAATCATATGCTTTCCTTTTAGATGACTGAAGAAGAAACAGAATCCCTAACTTGTAGGAAATGTGAAGTCTTGAGAAATGAAATCAGCCAGTTAAAGGACAAAGTGACCAGACTGAAAAATAAACTTGCCACCAATCAAGAGCAATGGGTTGACACATTTAGGACAATTCAGGAGCAGAATCGGCTGTTAATGGTGAATACTGGTAAGTCCCCCAAGGTCAGATAATCTGACTTGTTCTTAATTATCATTAATCTCGCAGATCCCAAACACGATAATAATAATCATAATAGTAATAGTAATGATAATGATAATGATAATAATAATAATAATATGATTACTCCTAATTAGTACCCAAATTTAAAAACAATTGTTGCAAATATTTGTGACACTGGACAACAACCAGTAAACAGATTATGTCTAAATCAACATTGATTTTCTTCATTCTGATTGCTCAATAAATCTCATAAAATTTATCAAGCAAAAAGATCTTGCTTTGGTATGTAGTACAATTTGCTTTGGCTTTCAATGTTTTAGAAGTGCAAACGGATCCTGAGACTGATGAAGGTACCCCTGAGGACTCGAAAAACCAACACACATACCAGGATATTGATCAGGACAACGAACAAGAGAAAGCTGAAGAAAACAATTTGTTTGAGGACCCAACATGGAGCCCTGCAAAAATTGACCATGAGTATGAGCAAATCAAAGATGAAGATGACAGTGAAAAAATACACAACAACCTGAGGTACAAGCTAATACACAGATTTGCAGTTAAATATGTGACAGTTTCTTTCTTCAGAGATTGGTGCTGCTTTTCCAGTTCTGCCACTTGTGCTTCTTCCCAAAACCCAAGGTTGCTGTAACACAAACAGGAACAATGTTGACCATAGTATCCGAGTGTAGCAAATGTGGAGAAACATATACCTGGAAGAGTCAGCCAGATCTCTTGGGGAGGTTTCCTGCAGGAAACCTTTTATTGAGTTTTGCAGTGTTGTGTGCTGGGGCTTCAGTAAGGAAAGTGCTTTTGGTCTTTCAACATATGGGTTTGTTAGTCTATCATGAACCAACATATTATTACCACCAAAGGCATCTGCTCATCCCATCAGTAGTTGCATTCTGGAGGAAATATCAGAAAAAATTGTTGGACCAATTAAAGAACAAGGAGGTGGTTATGGCTGGCGATGGTCGCCATGACAGTATGGGACATTCCGCCAAGTATGGAACATACACAATTTTCTGTTGTACTGTTGGCCTAATTCTCCACATTGTCCTTGTGCAGGTATTTCAATTCTCATTATACTATTGCCTTAAGGAGGACACTACACTTCCATAACAGGTGTACATGCACTTACTTCTCCACATGGGAAATGAGGCAAAGAGAATCTAACTTTATTTCAATCAGATATTAACTCATTTCTCTATATTAACACATTTCAGGCTAATGAGGCAGGTAGCAGCTCCGGTATGGATTTCCTAGCTTTCCAAAAGGCCTTAACGTTTCTGTTAGGCACAACAATGCAGTGAGGAAATGCAGGAAATGCAGTGAGCTTGGGAAGCCAGTTATTAATCACTTCTTTGACATTTGGCACATTGGAAAAAGTAAGCTAGCATGTAATGGTGGTCCACATTGACTTTGATTCATTTCTAGCATTACAAAAAATGAAAATGTTTCAATAAATAATTGCAGTATACATCATCTATGTTAGAAGTTCCATAATTTAATATTAATATCATATCTTTCTTAGAAATTCAGAAAGTATTGACAAAGTCGAGCAAAGAAAAAGGATGTGAAATCATTGGGCGGTGGACGAAAGCCTGTGTGAGGCACTTCTACTGGTCTGTGATGTCTACAAAAGAACACCTGGGAGAACTCAAGCTTGCAAAATTCCACGCCTTTTTGTCTCATGTTCTGAACAAGCACAGAAATTTGTCCAACTGATTTTTTAATGCCTGTGCCCATGGTCCTGTTGTCACCTCTCGTCTATGGATGCACAAATGTATGACCTGTTTGCTGTTTTTGTTTGATCACTAGAATCCAAGACTCTTTGAGGCAGTACAACCTATTCTTAACACTTTGATGCCATTACATAACCTCCAATCACTTGCATAATCTCAGAAGCTTTCTAATTTTAAATGGTCTCTCTGTTACATTGTTCATTATATATTGCAGGAATTGTTTGCTAAGCTCAACATAATACAGCCTTTTTTCAAGAAAGCTAATGGTGACAATGAGTATACTGTAAAATAATTAAATGTTCTGTTTTCTTTTGACATTTTAGCATCAGAAGCATATGAGAAACTGTATGCTGCCCTTCAAAAGACAACCCTAACAAAGGCAATAAAAAGCCCTCTTCTGTAGAACAGACCAGTTGCCTTGAGGGGTATCATTCAGTTTTAAACCAATTTGCTCCTAAAATGTTTGCCTTCTCATACCTTGGAATGCTTAGCAGGTACCTTGATGTCACTGTTTTTTTTTTTTTTTTTTTTTGTGGTGTTATTGCATGCTTCATATTTTGAAGAATAATCACAAGTGGCTGTGTTGTCTTTTTCTTTCTATTTCCTTTTTATAGAACAATATTGGCTGCCCTTCATTTCAATTATAACCTAAAGAGGGGCAGCAAGGTTGATGATGACGGAGCGCCTATGCTGCATGTTACCTACCCCAAATTTAAAGAGGGTGAAGCCACAGTGAAAGAAGCTAAAGTCTCCTCAAACTATGGTATCTATAAATATCAGTCTTAATATATGTGACCGGGCACGGGATTTCGTACACTAACGCTTTACTGTTTAACGGAACAATCCGTTTACTATCCGTTTAGCATCCGTTTAAAACGGATCATTAAAGCGTTTAAGCTCTTTGCTCATCCGTTTAACGTTTTCGACAAAACGGTTAACATTTTAACCCATCTGTTTAAAAAAATTTGCATCCGTTTAACAATTTGGCCCAGCCGTTTAAACGGTTAGCGTATCCGTTTAACGATAACTTGCATCCGTTTAATGTTTTTGACAAGCAAGTGAGTAAAGAAGAAAACAGTCCTGCGACACTATCGATCATGCTGCGATTGAGTGACTTTGTTGCTCTTCGCATGGACTTACACTTTTCAACTCCCTGGTATTCGATTAGAAGAATTTTCAATCGAGATATTGAAACACGAGAACTTGCATCAATAATAGCATTATTGATTCTGCTACTTCTAAACGACTTGTAACATGTCGCTCGATTCTTTTTTAACCCATTGAAGTCATTGACTACCTGCCGTTTTTACGTTTTCAGAGTGATTTTCCACCTATAAACATTCCATAGCATTTCGTGACTCTTTATTTGAAACTACCACGGAAAGTGGTGCTGTCCTAAAGCACTGAAGGCTGAAGGTTTCTGAAAAGGTCATTCTGTCCATTCTGTCGACATTCTGTCAACAGTGGAGCTACAAGAATGGCCCAAGTTCGGTTTGGTTGGCGATTTGTGCTAAGTTTACAGCCAAATTTTATCTGTAATGGTTGCCTGATGAGCATCATTAAGCGTGACGGTAGCTAATAGTCCACTTTCTCAAAGAAGCGAGCAAGGTGATGTTCTTTGTTGTCGAATTTGGCTTGTTACTCGAGTCTACTGTACTTCTCGTTTTTGAATTATTGATGTAATAAAGTTGTCAAGACCTTACAATTTGATTTCGAGTTTTTGGTTTTCTTTGTTAATTACAGAAGAGTAATTTAATTCGTTTTCTATCGGTGTCCATCGAAAAGTATTAGTATGAAACGTTGGTGTTCCACCGGAACAAATCTTATAATTATTCGCAACGGTTTCTGATCGGTACGTGGCTTCCCGCTGTTCTTTAGCCCGACTACATCCGTTTAACGTTTTGATCTATCCGTTTAATGATTCTGTTTAACCATTTAACGTTTCAAGCCATCCGTTTATATTTTTTCTCAGCCGTTTAACGGTTTACCCAATCCGTTTTTGGACTTTGTTCTACCGTTTAAACGGATAGGGGAACCGTTTATACACTTTCATTACCCGTTTACTATCCGTTTACAAACCGTTTATTTTTACCCGTTTAATGGAAAAGCGTTAGTGTACGAAATCCCGTGCCCGGTCACATATGTGTCACCAAAATTAGTTTCCTCCCAAAATGCCTTGCAGTAGAGAATGACTCTTCTTTGTTGATCTAACTACACTAACAATAGTGTCCTATATACAGATTATGTAGCTCATATCTATGAAATCATGACCACAACTCCAAGGGCAGAACTGAAGTTTCTGGCTGAAGAATTGAAACTGGTAGTTCCTGAACCTGTTCATACTATGTTGGCTGACAAAGAAACTAAGGAGGATGCAGTGGCTAAATATAAGAAACGCAAAGAGATGGAGACAGTGATTTGTCCCCCTACCTGCACAGGTATCAACACCTTTTAACCAAGATCCAGTAGTGTATGGTTGTGGCTGGCACAGGGGGGGATAAACTAGCCTATCTTGTCACATATACTGGGAGAAATAATGATAATTATTACAGATCAAATCGTTATGATTTAATCCTACTGTTAGAGACCTAAAACTAAGTATGCCACATCAGCATTAATTTAAATATCACTTTTTACATGGAATTTGAAATATAAGACAGCTGCCAAATTCTTTGAAGAAATATTCCCATTGATATGATTTTTTAATTCATTTGTTTTATCAGAGGAGGAGCTACAGTCCACCAGTAAGAGGACAAGGAGAGCCAGTGGAAGAAGAGCTCCCCACTGTTCAAAATGTGGCAAGCCAAAACGAGGACACAAAAAGGGACAGTGT
Organism: Ricordea florida; assembly: GCA_949710005.1. Lineage (NCBI taxonomy): Eukaryota > Metazoa > Cnidaria > Anthozoa > Corallimorpharia > Ricordeidae > Ricordea > Ricordea florida. The sequence continues at coordinate 9,539,817 of OX453283.1, forward strand.
GCATGAAATACACACACTCCCATAATTTTACAAAAATGTAGTTGCTGAACATACTTGCTAAGTGTCAAATCAGTTTTTGTCAGATAGTTAGTTTTTCATTTCATTCTTATTCCTTTAGTTTCGGATTTCACACACAAGATCAAGTTAAAAATAAATCTGTTCATGTTTGTCGTCCTTACAGACTGTGTAGGCCAATAAATTTGCACTGTGATCTCTGCTGTTGATCATGACTTTCACTACCTTTGAAGTAACCTTTACCTACTCCTAAAGGAGCCGTTGTGTTATTGTTTCTATTTGAAGACTGATAGTGCTTAGCCCATCAATTATCATCATCTTCAAAACTGTGATACTGTCCATTCTCATCTGGGAAGTGCTTCTGTATCTTATTATAGGCACAGCAAGGCAGCGGGTAGTGTCTCGAGTTGCCAATGTGACACTGCCCTCAGGAACCTAAGAAAAAAAGTTCAAAATTTTATAAGAATATTAAAAAGCCCAGTAAGGTTATAAATTTTCTTGTAGGATAGATGTACTTAAATTACCATTACCACCATTACTTAAATTGGCAATCTAGCAAAGAATCACAAAGAAGTATTCCTTGTATCTCTGTCAAGAACAAGAGAAAAAACAAAAGCAAAAACAGATTTTGACAGAGAAAAAGAGTAACTTAAAAAAGCAACCACTTCAATCTTCCACATGTTTCTACATCAAAGTAAATTGATGTCCTGAATGGTAGTCCCATGGCCGTCCATTGAAAGGCTGACCTTAAAATGAAATATGGCTCATAAAGTAGTGTTGAGAAACTTACTCCACTTCGGTTCTTTAACCTTCAAGAAACAGTGTTTTGTAGGACTTCCCAGATTTAGTCTTCAGTCCCAACGCTGCAACTTCTAAAATGTGCTTGCAATAGATAAAATACGGATGAGGTCATCTTTCTACGCTAATAGTAACCAAGGACATGAGGATAAAGATATTGTAAACAGAAGCAGACAAAAGGCAAGAAGACTCATTCATGCTGTCGACACAATACTTCAATAATAATCAGTTACTTGGATAAAAAGGCCTGACAATCATAAACTTTGTAATGAAACAAGTTTATATATCGTACCACATAGCAAGTTCAACCTCCCGAGTGAATCTTGCCTGATACTGGCGTTCTCTTTCAGCTTCTTCAGCCATTCTTGCCTCGAGTTCTGCAGCCTCTTCCGGCGTAGCCAGTGGCTCTAAATCTTCATCGTAAGGAACTATCCCAGAACATTCAACGATTTACTCATTACAAAATTCCTCTGCTTCGCTTCCAGATGAACTAGAAGAAAACTCCGACGATTAACACATCCGAAAACGCTAGAGTTCACTCCTTCAGGTCTCTCTAAAGACACAAGAAGTTCGATGCGAAGTTGCGAATACGACGTCACGAAGCAACTCATTCCGCACACACATGCCATTGCCGGCTCACTTTTGCGAACTCAGTAATGGCGGCTGGTTTTTCGGTGGTTTTCAGCGAGCTATTACAAGGGTAATTTCGATTGTTTTGTTCTAAATTCTTGTGCATTGTGTTCCATTACAGATAGTTACTTAATTCCTATTGGAAAAAGTAGAAACGAAAACTAAAGATTTTCGTCATAGTACCACTTTAAAGAAGATGGACCTCAACCTGTCAAAGAAAGGCTCAACGAGGGATTAGCCAGAGAGGGACCAAAACAACTGACAAACGCAAAACGATACACCCACAGATTTTTTTTTTTTTCTCTCTTCTTTATTGATTTATGGTTTACAACAATTACAAAGATTGAATAGACATAAGGTTACTTACACGTTTAAACGAAAACAAAAAAAAAACTACTTACAGAAAAGAGAAAATAAGTAAATAAATAGAAAGCTACTTACACAGAAACTACGTGCGTGCGTGTTATTACCGTTAGGGCTTGCCTTAGAATAGTTGTGTGGAATCTATTGCTTACATGAAAAAAGTGAAAATACCTTGCATTAAGTTTAAGAATTGATTTGCGATATTGCTTTACTTTTCTCAATGGCTAATTTGCTCTTTAAATAGACAAGGAAAGCTTCGAAGTAGTAGGGTTCCTTCTCTCTTGAAGCGAAGTAGATGTAATACTTGGCGATTATTAGGCAGAGGTTTAAGCCAAGGTGTTCTCTAAGATTGCTCGTGAAGCCGTAAATTATGATTTGCTCATTCAAGGTAATAAAGTCATCGTTCTTAAAGTTCCACCAATTACAAAAAGTTTTCCAAAAAGCTTGGACATCAGGACATAATACAAAAAGATGTTTTAAGGTTTGCGCTTGATCGCAAAGGTGACATTTATCATGTTGAACTATCTTATCTCTGAATAAAGTTGCATTAGTAGGCAAGATGTGATGCACAATTTTGAATTGAAATATGGCGAGCCTAATATCTTTTGTCACTCTGAAAGGAATACTATAAATGGTTTCTATAGTTTGCTTATTAAGGTTTGCCTGTATCATTCTTTGTTCTGCTGTAGGGGCTAAGAATTTCTGTTCGATTAAAAATCTAGAAGCTGATTTACATGAAAGCTGGTTTAAAGGAATTTTCTCTACGCATTCCGAATTATTATTGTGGGAATCGTTCAAATTAGAATGTTTGAATAAGCGAATCCAGTTTTGGGGGATAGCGTTACGTAGGCCATTATACGTCAAGAAATTGGTTTGGACACGAAATGTGCGGCAAAACTCCTTGAAAGTCAAAAACCATTTCCATAAAAAATATCTTTGATTCTGATCACTCCTGCTCTATACCAGTTGTTGTAATAAACAGAAAAACCCTCGATTTTAATAAACCGGTTATTCCACAGGATTTCGTTTAATATCTGTTCTTCATTTTCGGGCGTACGTTGGTTTATCATCTGCCAGATGCTTAAGGCATCTTTATAAAATTGTATAGGTAGATCTGGTTTAAGACATTTTAGATCATAGTTGCACTCGAGAAGAAAAGCCCCTCCGACCTTCTTTAAGAGTGTTAGGGGTATGTGGCTCCAACTTGCATCAGTACTGCTCTCGTGTAACCTTCTTATCCAGGTGACTTTTAAGGCGTTGCTGATTATTTCAAAATCTGGCATGTCTAAGCCACCTTTTATTTTCGGACCAATCATTGTGTTATGTTTGATTTTGGGTTGGTTATTCCAAACAAATTGAGATATAATGGTTTTAACCGAGGATGTAAATTGCGGGGAAAAGGAGAGTACAGATGTGTTGTAGACAAGCTTGGATAGAGCAAGGCTTTTAAGAATGATTATGCGGCCGTGTAGGGTAAGGCTTCTTGATTTCCAAAGATTTAAGATGTTTTTCATCGAATTTAATTTTTGTTCGAAATTTTTTTGGAAAGCGGTAACTTCATCGTAAGAGAAGTAGATTCCTAGTGCGTATATTGGTTCTGAAGGCCACGTTATATCAAAAGGAGTTGATGTGTTATCCTTACAGGATCCTAACCACATTCCTTCAGTTTTGGACGTATTTATTTCTAGGCCTGATGTCTCTCGGAAAGCGCGCAGCACTTCAAACAAATTCTGTGCAGACAGTGCATCGGCGACGAAAGTTGTAGTATCGTCAGCGTATTGGGATATCTTGTATTCTTTGTTATAGATTTGTATCCCTTTAATATTTTTATCATTTCTGACTATGTTTGCTAAGATTTCTGCGCAGAGGACAAAAAGGATACCGGACAATGAGCAGCCTTGTCTGACTCCCCTTTGCAAAGAAAAGAAATCCGAGGCGTATCCGTTGTTGATGACACAGCTTGTGATATCAGTATAGAGCACGTTTATCCATTTTCGAATATGCGGTCCAAAATTGAATGTCTCTAGGACCTTAGCTAAAAAATCCAAGTTAACCGAATCAAAGGCTTTTTTAAAATCAATGAAGATTGCCATACCGGGTAAGTTTTCGAGTGATGTTATTTTCATTATATCCTGTATTAGCCTGATGTTTTGGCCGATATATCGGCCTTTCACGTATCCGGTTTGGTCTCCGTGTATAAGTTTGGGAAGAACATTGCTAATCCTACTTGCTATGGTCTTGGATATGATTTTGTAATCGATGTTCAATAGGGATATTGGTCGCCAATTTTCTAAATAAGGCTTGTTTTTACGTTTTTTTGGCGCAACTTTGATGATTCCTTGACGTTGCGTGATGTTAAGGTGTCCATGTGCTAAAGCGTAATTGAAGCTTTGAACCATTTCCTCTCCTAGTATGGACCAAAAATGTAGATAAAATTCGACGGTGAATCCGTCGCTTCCTGGGCATTTATCTTTAGCGCATACTTTGAGAATTTCAAAACACTCTTGTTTTGTGAGTGGTCTGTCAAGCTCGTCAAGCTCAATATCGGTCAGTTTAGGGAGATTTGGATTTTCAAAGAATTGATTGTCATGCAGACTGCTGCGGGGTACCGCTGTGTACAGATTTTTGTAGAACATTTTCTGACGGTTTAAAATTTCGTTCGAATCTGTTATTTCAAGACCATCTTGGGATTTCAGTTTAGACATGAAAGTTTTGGAGCTTTGTCGTTTCTCTAAGTTTAGGAAATATTTCGTATTTTTTTCTCCTTGCTCGTGCCACCTCATTCTACTTCTTATAATAGCGCCCTTGGTTCGGTACTCAGCGATCTTGTTAAGCTCTGTTCTAAGGTTGTACAATTTGATAATATTCTCTTTTGACCTGTTTATCACGAGAACTTTCATTAAGGCATCAATTTGGTCGGAGAGTTCCTTCTCTCTGTTCCTGCGCTTTCTGTTTTTTCTTTTTGAGTATTGTACACAAAAACCTCTTACTTCCATTTTAATCATATCCCAGTATAAACCTATATCAGCGAGATAATTGTGTTTCTTTTTGAACTCGGGTATGATGTCTTGAAGTTGTTCCACAAAGGTGTTATCGTCAAGAAGTGACTTGTTAAATTTCCAAAAGCCGGGCCCTCTTTTTGCGTACCCCACAGACTGGAGTGTCAAGGTTATTGCAGAGTGGTCTGATAGTGTAGAGTTTTTTATCCCCGTGTTTAGCGCGATGTGTAAAAGGTCTTTTGAGATTAACCAATAGTCTAATCTACATTGTACTTTTAGCGCTTTGTCGCGCCATGTGACTTGCACTTGATCAGAGTGTTGACACCTCCAAATATCTTGCAGTTTGAACAAGTCGCATAATTTAGTAATATCACTAATTACATTGCTTTTTCTTTCTACAGCAGCACCACCTATTTTGTCACGGGGTGTTAGCGCGCAATTGAAGTCTCCGCCGACTATAAGGCTATTGTCCGAACGCTTTCTGATAACGTCAATAATATTCGCGAAAAACATTTTTTGGTCAGAGTTATTATTGGGGCTATAAATGTTGCACAATTGGAAGGCAGAGTCGTGAATAGTTGCCTGAAGGAGCAAATAACGTCCCTTTTTGTCTGTTTCGATGTTATCAACCAGAACATCTAATTTAGGATTAAAAAGTATCATGACACCTCTCGAGTGATTTGTGCCATGGCTAAAATAGATTTTTCCGCCCCATTCAGATTTCCATACGGTTTCTATATTTTTTGTTGAATAGGTTTCCTGGAGGAAAATTATGTCGAATTTATTATTATGCAGCCACCTGAAGAGTTGTCTTCGCTTGCGTGTTCGGTTTAGACCTCTGACATTTAACGAACAAAAAGAAGCTGTAAAAGGTGTAGTCATTTCTTATTCAAAAAGTTTTGTTTTGTTTTGTTTTTGTTTTTTTGCATATTTTAGAAAGTTATGTTCAATGTAATGTTTTCAGACTACTTCGAAGGCTCCCTTGTAAACAAAAATTTAACTAAATGATATGCTTTGAAAAGAACACACACGCCTTTCTTAAACATTAGCCAAAATTGAACACTGTACAAAATACAGCGGAATACTAAAAGCGATAGCAAGGCGGTTTTAGCAAATAACAAAGAACTCGAATTAAAGTAGATCGTAAGAATAAAATGATTCCGTGAATGGAATGATTGCACACATACAAACAACGAAAAACGTAATAAAATTAAGTAATTGATAAAAATTGGGTAAAGCGTACTGAGGGAGAAGTCAGAAAGGGAAGACATGGAAGAAAACAAAAAATCACACTTAGTTAAATAATGCTAAAATAGGGAAAATTAAACCTCAGTTCGGCCAAGTCCTTCCTTCAACTCCGGGACTTTACGTGTAGCTGTTAAATATTGACTAGGTCGTCTGTGGAGAAAATGCGGATACGTTCCCCATCTGGCGAGGTCTTGACGTATATCTGTCCGTCTAAAGTCCAGACGCTTCTTAGGAGGTTGTTTTTCTTCCTCTGGTTCGCTTCTTTCAAAAGATCCTTCCTATATGGTGTCAAATTTTCATTGATGTAGATTCGATCTCGGTTGGATTCCGTGGCTGCGGTGTAAGAAGGGAAAATATCAGTAATTTTAATACTTCGAAATTTGGTACGTTCTTTGTACAGCTTTGACTTCGATTTGTGGCTGGAAAATTTAACAATAATTGGTCTCTTTCCTTCCTTTCCTTTCAGCTTATGTGATATTTCAATATCATCGGGCTGTATGTTTACGTGAAGAGCATTCGCGATCTTAATGACCGTGCTTTCAGTGTCTGAATAGACATGTTCGGGTATTCCGTGAATTTCTAGCGTGTTCTTACGAGTGTATTGCTCGAGGTCATCAAATGCACACCAGACTTTTAGCGTTTCATCCTTTTCCTGATTCAGTTCTTGCTTAGTGAACTGCAGCTCTTTCTTTGTTTTTGTTAATTCTTCACGTAAAGAGGCGTTTAGCTTAGAAGCTTTGTTCAGAGAGTCCTTTATGTCTTGAAGCTCCTTCTCGTTAAATGACATCGAGTCCTTCAAGCTCTCTAATTCCTTCTTTAAGTCACGGTTTTCTTGCTTAATTTCAGCGACTGATGCTTGTATATTAATGAGAAGTTGTTTGATTTCTAGCAGAGAAGGTTCTTTTACAGTCTGCGAACTGTTCTCTTCGTCTGACTCCGCCATGTTGGATTTTTTGGCTAAGCTGGTTTCTTCTTCAACAGAGCCTCTGTCTCCTCGCTTGTTCTTTCTTGACATTTGCTTCTGTAACTGGGGGTCTTATTTGATTCTTAGAACAGAGCATGACCTATTATCTGGACGGTTTTAAGGCGAAGGAGGGCCAAAAACCTCTCAGTGAAAAAACATGTGGCCGCTTCGGACGAGGCCTCAACCGGATCCCACAGATGCCAGCGGCGCAGAGCCCACAAAAAAAGCCTTTGTCATAGAGGTTGATACAAGTGTCGATGATGAGGTTGTTCGCTTTCAGAGGAAAATTGATGCCGTCACAAAAACCAGAAGATTTGTTAGCAAAATAATGGAAAGCTTTTCGCATTTTGTAATGAGTGCAGGGTGAAGACGGTTGCCGGAAAAGAGCACAAGGATATGTTCCTGATTACCCAGCATATGGCCACTGCAACACATAAAACTAATGAAGCCATTTGTCTCTCATGCAAGAGCAAAATTCCTGCAGCGATTCACGAAGTACAACGGCAAGTAGAAGACAAGTCCCCGCGCGTATTTTCCTTCACCAAGGCCTCCATATTGTGCCATGCCTGTAAGGTTGAGTTCTCTGCCATGCACAAAGTCGTGTTAAGTAACATCAGGCAGCACGTAGACAGTCGTGGCCACAAAGAAAAGACCAGGAAGACAATGGCAGCAAGTTCAAAGGATATTTCATCATTTTTCACCCACAAGATTCCTGCTAACAAGGAATGATCACGACCAGCTAAACAGCTGTGCCAGGGATTTTACCAAGATAAGTTACCTTATGTAAATAATGGAGAAACTGTCGAAGTAAATCCCAAAATTCTTTTGCATGACCTGAAATCAGGAGAAGATACAGGAAATGTGTTGTGGTACCTGGAAACTTTATTTATTTTTAATGAAACGGGGCATAAGACAACAGGAACATTTCAAAGTACATTTAGTAACTGTTTAAGGGCAGCAGTTGCATGAACATTTATGGACAATATGTGTTCAGCTTGTTTGAATATACCTAAATTAGAATCATTGAGAAAAAGAATGCTGCTAAGAAAAAAGAAAACTAGCCAGGAAACAAACAAATGAGACACGACAAGTATACATAACAAATACCTGACTTCCAAGGAAATGGTAGAAAAGCTTAAAAAACAGAAAGAAAAACTTGATCAGAAGAATGACCAGCTTTTCTTCGCAATATCTACCGCAATTAGGTTACGAATATGCGCTGGAAGTTGAAGAGACAAGTTGAGGGAATATTCCTGTAGGGGGCCTGTTAAGGCTATTTGTTTCAAGCTGCAGAGAGTTGCAGATTTAGGACTACTAAATGACAAAACCACTCTGATGTTTATGCTAGAGACTGTTTCACGAAATCACGTTGAAAAGAATGGTAAATGGTACTGCCCTTTCATTTAAGTTATTCTTGGAAGTTCTTCTGATGTTGGGAGGACCCAAAATCACTACATTTGTGGCAATAAACCTGGGAGGTCCTGAAATACATTCCATCTACCGGTGTTGCAATCAACATCGCGTTGACATACGTGGAGGGATTCAAGAAAGCAATTTAAAGAAACTTATTGGGCCACTGTACAAAGAAGCCATGGCTAACATCACTTCCTCTTCTGTACCAGTTCTAGCTGCAGAGGATGAGACAGCCATTATTGGCCATGTAACTTATTACCAGGATAGAGATGAGCTCTTGGGATTTTGTGGGGTTAATGGACAACACCATGCATGCCTTGACCATTTTGCTGTTAAAGTTTAGGATGGTGAGAAAGGTTTCACGAATATTGTTAATGCCTTCAAGGAGTGCAAAATCGGTACCTTTGGCATGGCAAGATTGCTTAACCCACTCCATTCAAATCTTCCCTGCACTGCCGTCCTGGTTATGCCCACCTGTAACAAGTTTGATCACAACTTTGTCTATCAACAGTGGCAAGAAGTAAAGCGACTTTATGACCAGGAGTTAAAGAACATCGTGGGTCCCCTGATCGGTAACAGTTCTGATGGAGACTCGAGGAGGCGGAAAATAATGCTACAGCTCACCACGGTTGATGTCGGTAACAGATTCAGGCCCATTCCTTGAAATCTAAGCTTTATTTTTTCTTGCACAAAACTGGACACAGACGAGAATGGTTATCATGTTGAGGACATGTGTGATCAAGATTACGTTCAAAACCACAAGAAACTACTCAACCCCTTGGATCACGCAACCCGTGTGCTTAGAATGGGTGAGTATCTTGTTCACATGAACCATCTACAATTAGTCAGCGAGGTCTTTCCTTTCGCCGATCATGGTTTGGGCGTAAGTGACATCGAACATCGTGAAGTGGTGACTCAAATTAGAGATTGAGAAACTATGGTAGGGACGACAACAAGAGACATCGCAACAAACACAAGAACTGTTCGCTCAAAAAAGGCAAACGAATCAGCAAGGAAAAGGACCAGGAATACAGTCAAGTTAGATTTAAGTTGAATTTGTTATCGATAGAAACAAAGACTCGTTTTAGATATACAGGACATGAAAGAGCGATTACATAACCAAATTGGCAAACAGAATTTAGCAAAACGACTTAGAACGGAAACCAAGTAGGAACGACTTCAAAAAGATTGAGAATTCTTCGGGGAAAATTAACCCAACAGTATACACTGTAAAATATAAAATGTAATAGTCAAGGCAAACAACAATGAAAACAGATTCAGAATTTAAGGAAAATTATGGCAACAGCATACAGAAGACGAACGACAAAATAGATTATCGGTTTATGGTCACTTCGCACCAAGGTCATTTTGCTCCCAGTCACGTCGCACCATATCCCAGTCACTTTGTTCCACACCATAATCAGATTGCTCTATGTTTCTCTACCATGGGTATGTCTAAGAAGGCTGAAAAGATGTACATCCACCATCACTTCAGACTGTGAACAGTTTAAAGTATTAATGTTCGAAGTGAAGAAATTAGGGATCCAGTTGCTTGAGGTTTACATGTATTCGAGTGTTGTTGAATACTACCAGTTTACGTTGACTCAGACTTCCCTTCTCGCCATGTCAGTGAAAAGTAGTTCAGTCAAGAATAAGAGAATTTGACAAGAATTATATATTTCCGATCATGCCATGTTTTTCGCTCTTGCAGGCTAGTACCCATTCCTCAACATCCCAATACTCTCAGATTTAATGTTGATTTACGTATTTCTATCACCAGAATATTCCATACTCCTCTTCTTTTATTCAGACTTATTAGTATGATGGTGTTAAACTGTTGTATTCATTTTGTGTTTTATGTCATTTTGAAGTACCATTGGTCATGACTTTTACTTCTTTGGTGGCTCCTAAAGGAGACGTTTTTTTGGGATTTAGCTTTCTACTAGTCCATTCCGGTAGGAGCAGGCCTTGAGTAGCTGTCTTGCAGATCTTTGACTGTTTTCGTACTGTTCCCAAAGTTCAAAGATACGGCTCTGTAACGGTCGGTACTGGTGACGCTGAATCCTTCTCAGCTTTTTCTCTGAAACAAGGCAGACCTGAATGCCAGTCAGCCTAGCTTCTCTGTGTAGAAGACCTATCAGCACGTACATGTACACGTACATCAGCTGTCCACGTTGATTCGCCCTTCGATTCAGCCCATGATGCCACCCCTCTATGTCGTTGTTTGTCCGGATCGCTTTCTTGTAGGTCGACCACTCTGCCGGGGTCCAGATATTGCCTGTGATCCAGGTACTAGAAACATATTCCATGAATGGGACAAGGGACAGAGAGGCCTGATCTTGCAGGTGGTCAAACTCTCTTCTTATCTCATTCTCTGGTAAGAAGGGTAATGCCATCACTCTTCGTACAAAGGTATACGTTCCGCGATCACTCCAGTAGGTAGCCTGCAGGCCAAGTTCTTGAACCTACAAAAAAAAATGAACACTTATTAGAAGACATGCTTATTACAAAAAGGAATCACTCTGACATACACTGTCGTCTTAAAGCCCGTTGACTATTTTTTCCTTTGTAATGTATTGTCATTGTGCTGAGGAGCTCATTGAACTGTCTCACCAAATTTGAACTTAAAATTTAGTTTTTCTTTTTCCACAGACTTAATCATACCTTTCTCCATAGGGTTTGCGTCAAATGGAATATACACCCCTGTATCGTAGACTGTGGAAGTTCTTTTCGGACGGCTGCCCAAACAGCCTTCTCAAAATCTTGTATTACTTGCTTAACCACTGGGGGTGAAGGGAGGGCTTCCAAGACTGCCTTGAAAAGTTTGCTGTAGTCCCTCTTCTTTTTACCTGACATCAGGACAAAGACTAGGGGTACTTGTTGCGCATAATTGTCCTTCCGTACAAATGCGTTTATTGACAGTAGCTGACTAAATGGGTATCAGCACAGCTTAAATGTCCTATCGACATACCAGTGCTTGGCTTTGGCTATGATATCTAGCTGCTGGTTTGTGGCAAACACCAAATGTCTCCGGTCTCTGACTGTGACATCTGCATGAAAGAAACCATCCAGGATATGGTCCTCGTCAAGCTCGAACTGTAAATCCTTGGGGTCTTTAGGCCAAAGTCGCTAGCAGAGACGATTGGCAGCTCTAGCTATCTATTCGGGCTTGGCCAGGCTGAGGCAGGGACCATCTGGAATATCTTCAAGAAGCACCTCCTCGATAATGGCAGAGGCTGGGGGAAAGATGTCTGCAACCGCTTTTGGTTTCACTTTAACCGTTATGGAAGCTGCTACTGCTGCTTCGACTTCAGCAGGGTGGTTATGGGGTGAGGGACTGAGAGAAAAAGTACCGTCGCTGCGTTGAATCACACTGGCTCTACAGGGATTGATCTGGTGATAGAAGAAAAGAGAAGATGGTCAGTCGATGTAGTTATTTTCATTATATAAGATATATTGCTTTTTTATAAAATGACTCTGATACTACATGCATGCTGATTGATCGAAAACCTATGGGTTATTGCGCCAGTAAATAAACAACTATAAACAAACCTTTGGTCTTTTGGTGCATAGCCAGTCAGTGGCTTGAGCTCGTCACCGCTTAACACTGTAGCTGTACCCTCGACTGTCGATCAGCTTCGGTTTGCCTTTCATGCTGCTGGTCACCTCAAAGATGACAGTAGATGGAGAATCATCTGGTTGTTCCGCGGCCGGCGGCTCCGCAATCGATGACTCATCTAGGGCTGGGTCTTCTACGGGAACAGGTGGGTCATAGACCGTGGACATGAGATCAGGAGGTAAATCCAAATTCACTGGGGTACTTTCTGCGACAGGCATTGGTTGAGGGAAGTCACAGGTACTGCAGCACCAACCTAACAAAGCGCCAGTCCTGACTGCATCACAATAATCGCTTTGAGAAATGTCAGTGCCACAGGTGCGATGTTGCCAACGAAAACAACCATCACAGTGGAGAGTTTTTGACTGGTAGATGACAGGAAATATACGCCTGAGACATTGTATTTGAATGGATTGCATGAAAACATCAAATGCCAAACGAACTCGGAATTCTTGATCTGTAATTCATGTTCTGGCGATTGTTGTTCTCTACTCAACAACATGTAAACATCGACTCTAATATGGAGCGAAGTGGCCGTTCTATGGAACGATCTGACTCTAATTTGGTGCGAAGTGACTGGGAGCAAAATGACCATGGTGAGAAATGACCGGATACCAGATTATCATATCGTCATGAAAAAAGTGCCAGGATAGGGGAAACAGAAGCCAACCAGCGCAAAGAAATGAAAGATGACAGTCACGTAGTATTAATACTGCCATGAGAATGCATGTAGGTATTTTTCGTAGTGAAATGACTGCCTTCCATTTTAAAGAAATTCCCAATACAGAGGTTGCAGTTGTGATAGCAATTATTCATAATTATATGATCTGATATCATTGCAACAATGAAAATATATTGTAGATTTGTTTGATGTAGCAGTTATGTTCAGCATTTTCAACACAAAAGATACCAAACACTAAGTGACTGGTTCTGCGATATTATCAGTGATCAATGCAATTGTTTGAAGCAGATGTTATTACTGACTTTCGAGTAGGATTTATCTTTGCTATATATCTTTGCTACATATATGTAAATAGTAATTAAAAGGTTTCTTTGTACAGACAAGTTCCATAGTCATTTCAAAATGGGTTTTTACCTTTGAGTTCCATGTATCTCTGGGAATTACTCTCTTAGCCCCCACCCTTTTCCCACAAATGAAAGGTTAATTTAAGCCATACTTTGCAAAATTAGGCATAACATCTTGACCTTTTTCTTTAATGCTGTTTAAATTCATTTTTATGATGTCAAGTACAAATATTTAATAACAACCACAATATACAGTTGACCTTTTACATCGGAAAAACTCTATAAAGGAGAAACTAAAGTTTGTAGTGCCCAAATTTGGGCAATCATTCTTATATATTCATTGCAAGGGTGATGTATGTGATAACAAGTCTTTGAAGTTTCCTAAATGCCTTATGCTTTCAATCATGATTTTCCACACTAACTGTATGAACAAATGACTGCACTAGCATGATTTCTACCGGTCAGGAAATGGTAAGTGAAAAGTCAGGGAAATTCAAATCAAGTCAGGGAAAGCCTATGTCTGCGAGAGAAGACAGTGAAAAGTGAAATTTAAGACTACTAATTTATTTCTTGCCAATTCAGCTATGGTTTGGTGTCATCAAGGATGTGATAGGAAATGTGTTGGATTGGTAGAATTAAATGATTGATTTTGGGTTTCCAAGAATAACAATCCTCTTTCCATGACTTTGTTCCCGACGTAACTAATTGATAGAAATTGATTATCAATTGCCAATTGATAGGATTGATAATCAATTGATCTCAATTTACTAATTGATTATCAATTATTATCAGCAATTGATAACAATTGATACTCACTCAGATTTTCCACGTTATCAATTGTTATCAATTGCTTGCGGCTTCTATCAATTATTATCAATTGCTATCATCTGCTTGTGCTTTCTATCAACTGTTATCGATTATTATCAATTTTTATTAATTGCCGTCAACGCTATCAGCTTCTGTCATCTTCTATCAAATGCGCATGCTCCAATTCTAGATCTTTACTCACGAGGCTGCGTGTTTGAGTAACAAAGATCCCGAAGTGCTACGTTTTGCTAGTCGTAACTCTATTTTTAACCAAAATGGCTCATGAGGAAGCCCAGAACAATTTGAAATCGGAATAAAATACTGAAACATGTGTTAGTATCCAAGGCGTCGTGAAAGGCTTCCAAGAATGCAATTTCATGGTTGACAAAGGAGAAGAGTTCTACGCATCCAAGAAATATGGATCGAAAGGCCGAGCATTCAAGGTGACAAGCTCAAAAGGCCAGCTTGGACATCTCCAAAGGGAACTCGTCTCTCCACTTTGGCATTTCGAAGACGGCATGAAATGGTAATTATCTTAGAAAACAAAAATTCTCAGTTAAAAAATAGATTATGAATTAGAATTGGGTTACTAAATGAAAACACACATGATTCCCTGCAACTCTGAGTTTCGTGCTTACGCACTCATCAGGCAGATTTAATCTGATTTAACTCAGAGTTGCAGGGAATCATGTGTGTTTTCATTTAGTAACCCAATTCTATATACCGCTCGACACAAATGTGTATTGAGCACTATTCAGCAGTGTTTTCTACAACTTCTCACGATTAGATTATGAATTAACTTTTTTTGTAGCACAATCACGGGAAGTCCTTTTGATGATCCTAATGAAAGATGGCGCATAGGGGGCGGAATAAATGTTCCTGTTAAGATTCAAGTATGGACAAGCAAGTGTAGAGCCAAGGAGTTGAAGAGGGAACTCTTGAAACTAGGAATAAGATCAAGTACAACTCATTAACAAGCCTTGGGCTGTGATCGTTGGATGATGTTTTAGCAAGACATCGACCTTGACACTTACCAGATCTAAATAGTTGTCACAAACTCATGATATTATGTTTATTTGCTAAAGATTGTATACCATTAATCGTAATCATGTTACAAAAAACATATTGCCGTTATCGAAATAAACCATAAATCAGTTACTGTCTATATGGGTATACTGCTCTTGTGAGATTCTTCCACGCACTTACACCGGGGGACTCAGGGTGGTCTTGCTTGTCGACAAATTACTAATTGCTAACAAGTCTAAGTTTGTTCACTCATGCATTCAAACGGAAACCGCAACAAAAGACCAGAACGCGTGGCATTTCAAAAGGATTTGCCTTAGAAGTGTCAGTTCAGCCGCGTGTCAGTTTTCCAAATTTGATCCAGTTCCTTCAAATTGGTATTGACCTGGAATGTATAATTATTGCTGATAATAATTGATAATCAATTAGAAAATTGATATCAATTGATTATCAATTGATGCCAATTATCAATTTCATCAATTAGTTACGTCGGGCTTTGTCAACTTAAGAAGCTATAAATCCATGTACACTGCATGTGACTTTCTGAAAGCATATTAAATAAATAGGTGGAGAGGTACATGTAGGCTGTGAGATGTTGGAGGCCATTACCAGGACTAATTTTTGACTTTTCTAATTTAGTTGGAAAGGGAAACTTTACATTTATCAGGGAAAAGTCAGGGAATTTCAAGTTCCTGTGGCTGTGACAACAATGACTAGATTCTAAGCCTAAAAGAAGAAATGGTATTGTTGAGAGTTGAGTAATTTTTACCACATCTGATACAAACCCTATTTAGAAGAAAACTGTATTGCTTGTAGTAGCAGAGGAACCTCTTCCCCGATTACGATATACACCCCAACCCCATAACAGTATATTATGTTAAACATAAAAAATAACAATAATAATAATATCAATAACAGTAATAATAATAATAATAATAATAATAATACAATAATAATAATAATCATAATACAAGAAATGAGAAAGTACAAAAAGTGATAATGATATAATAAGTAAATACATAAATTGAGGTTTTATCCCTCATAGGAAAAACCATTACGAGTTCTTTAAAAACTAACTTCGCGAGGTTTTGCGGGAGTCATTTCTGGTTAATGTGAAATATCTGAAACTTTCATCACTTCTTTCCAGAAGCAAATTGACAAACCAGCAGAGCCAATTGCCAAATAATGTAAAGTAGCAGGGCTGAAGGCTCCTTCTCACAACAACATCCCACTGGCTCTTGTTCTGTACAGAATACCCCATCCAATATTGAGGCAGGAGACAGTGGTGTGGCACTGTCAGACGATTTGTGTTGTGTAGATTTTCAACACGAACAAGACGACGATAATCAAAGTGGGAATGATATGGTTTTTTTGTCATGATGAAAAGACAGTTAATGGATGAACGGACAGTAACTTTACTTAGGAATGGTGAAAGATGTATCTGCTGGAAAAGGCACAGATGACATTTCTGAAAGCAAGGACAAATGGTACGAGGAGGTGGTAACCGATACGAAAAAGTATCTTTTCCAAGAACGTTACAACATGGAAAAAGACTTCTTGAGGCAAGAGAGTGATTTAAGAAGTTTGATCACTGGGCCCTTGGACACTGACTTTTCAGACTTTCCTGATTTTTAAAGTAATTCAGATCACGTTTAGGAGCAACAATAAGCCGATCCAGACCAGTTGATATATTCCAGAGCAACAATAATTGTGGGTGTCTGTATGCTTTTGATTATTACCTTCTGTACACAGTATCATTTGTCTGGGGAGGCAATGAGCGATCTTTTAACATTAATCAGTATACAATGTGCAGAGGTCCATCCTGGCTTACAGTCACTTCATAATTTTATAAGTTTTTGCACACCTATTGTTTCTTTCCATTTGGTATGTAACCTGTCTATCATTCATTGTTGTGAAAATCATATTTAAGTTGTTAGCTCTTTATGCACTTTTGTAATTGACGATGGTGTCTTTTTTAATCAAAAGTTCTCTTCACCACTTATTTAACCATTTTGTAAAAGGTGACCCTCCATGGGATTTGGGTTACTTTGGTGTTGACACGCGCACGACACGCTCGCACGGTTATAACACGACACACTTAGTGTGTCAACAACGTGAATATGCGCATATCTAATAGGTAAAACAAAAGATAACGTGTTCCGTGTTGGTCGGTATTGTTCTTACCTGCTTGACACGGAAAAGCTTTGTATTCTTGACACGGTACGATAGGCTTTGTTACTTGACACGGTACGAGAAGGCCTTACAGTTGCTTGTCACGGTAAAAAATGTTGACACGGTACGAAAAGGCTCTGTTCTTGACACGGTACACTTCTTTGGCTTGTAGCGTGCAACATAGCTCAATATCGTATCTAACATTAAATTTACGAAAACGCAGCCGAGATGACACATAAGTAAACTAATTAAATTTCCAGTTCGATCAGATATACTCTTGGTACGAAAAAGCGAAGAACCCAATCCAACTCTCTCCGAGGTTGTAGTTCTTTCAAATAAGAGTAATGCGTGTGTTCATTTCACAAGCTCGATGGAGTAGTAACTTCATTCTAGTGTTTCGGTTGTTGAACTATTGGATTTCTAATCGCAATGTGCAAAGTATCTCAAGACAAGAACAGTCGTTTCCGACACGAATAATGCAATGTTGACTTGTACTTGCTCGGTCCAGGCCCTCTCAGTTAAGTAACGAATGTTGCTATAACGACGCATATATTTTTCGTTTGAATTTCGACTTTGAATGCTAAATTAGCATGGAGGGCGAGGACGACTATTCAATGTTATCGGAAGAGGAAACAAGAGAGCTTCAGACGGTTTTATTAGAATATAATGTCAGAAGAGAAATCGAAGAGAATGTATTAGAAGATGAGCCTGATTCATCGGAAGAGGACAGCGATGACGAGGACGAAGACGATGAACTGCCGTTTGAATTCTCCGAAGCGGAGATCACTGAACGATCTAAAGTTGAAGCGTTTGTCAGAGAAACCTGCGGATGTAAGTTAACAGAGCAAGAAAAACCCTGTCGCTCCGCTATACCAAAAGAAGAATTCATCGACTGCCGAAACGATTGTATGGAACTATCATCCACTGAGCTTGACATGGTATTACTTGGGGCTATCCACAGTTCTATAAATTGCAGTGATATCAGCACATCTCGCGGAATCGAGACAACGCGAAAGAGAACTCAAACTCTTTTTTTCTAAATGCGCAAAACGAATATGCCGAAAACGAATATGCCGAAAAACATTCTTGTTTTTACATTGCATTCATCAGAAAAGATTTTACAGCCTTCTAAAACATTACAAGAAGAATGGTCTCTCAGTGCGTCTGCATGGAAACAACAAACGGTTGCCCAGCTCCACGTGCTCGGCAGAGACAATTGAGAACGTTGTTAAGTTTATAGGCAATGTAGCTGAAGATCAAGCACTTCTGCTACCCGGCCGTGTTCCTGGTTTTAAGCGTATTGACGTAAAACTATTGCCATCTACCCTCACAAAGCACAGTCTTTGGAAAACCTACCATGATATCTGTAACGGTGACGGCAGGACGTCAGTTGGATGTTCTAAATTTTGCGATTTATGGAATCAACTTTGTCCCTTTGTTGTAATTATGCGGCCGGCAACAGACCTTTGCTGGACTTGTCAGAAGAACAACAACCGCATTCACAAGTCAGCAAACCTGCCAGAAGCTCAAAAAGCCGAAGCGGTTAAAGCTCAGGAACATCATTTGCGCCTGGCTTCAGGAGAAAGGGATTTCTACAAAACGTGTTGCAAAGAAAGCAAGGACAGTCTTTCAGAAGAACTAAGTTCCATTGACTTTGAAAATGAACGCGAACCGTGTAGCTACACTGGAACAGTTCATTACTCATATGACTACGCTCAGCAACTGCATTATCCGGCGAATCCTTATCAGCCTGGACCGATTTATTTTAAGACTCCAAGAAAATGTGCTCTCTTCGGAGTGTGCTGTGAAGGAATCCCTCGCCAAGTTAATTACTTAATTGATGAAAACATTCTCACTGGAAAAGGAGCTAACGCTACGATCTCCTACGTTCACCATTTCTTTACTCGACATGGTTTAGGTGAAACCGAGGCGCAGATTCATGCAGATAACTGTAGCTCACAAAACAAGAACAATCCATTCATTTGGTACTATATTTGGCGCGTCATGACTGGGCTTCACCATGCCATAGAGTACAGCTTCCTTGAAGCTGGGCACACAAAATTTTCTCCAGATTGGTGCTTTGGCTTGCTGAAACAGAAAACACGTCGAACGTTTACGTCATCATTATTCGACATCGCGCGAGCTGTGGAAGAATCGGCATCCGTCAATACTTCGGAGTTAGTAGGACTTCACAACGGCACTGTTCTGGTCCCAACGTATGACTGGATGAATTATCTGGAGCAATATTTCAAAAAGCTGCCACATCTCAAATGCTACCAGCACTTTCGATTTCATAAAGACCACCCGGGAACTGTTTTCTGTAAGCAACACAGGAATTCAGAAGAAATGGCATTTAATCTTCTTCGAAATGCAGCAGATCTTCCAGAGCCTGGAAAGCTTCCTCCAGTTATCAGTCCCAAAGGCGTGAGCCGTGAACGTTCGGATTATCTTTTTAAGGAAATCAGAGAATTTTGTCGTCCAGGAACTGAGGACCTTGTAGCTCCGAAACTTTAATTGTCACATTTTTTTCAACTCTTCCTAGACTACCTTCAATTATACTGTATTAAAATTGTTATTGATCAGCAAACCTTTTGTACTTTTATTGTCTTTAAAAAGTAAATAAACCCATTATTGAAACGGCACGCGCTCGCGGTTTAGAAAGACACGATTACGCATTTGGGACTGTTGCGTCATTGAAAACTCTGCATGATGTGCACGCGACCCTCTCTACAAGAAAAAAAAAAAAAGTTAGTTCTTTGCTTCTTTTACCGCGCAACAAGTGGCAAGAAAAAGAAATTACTAAAGGGATCAGATAAGAATGGTAAGAGAAAAAAGTTGATATAGTAAAATGTTATAAAATCTATTACCGTACGTTCTAGTAACATTCAGATTTTTTTGAGGATAGTTGCACTGAATACGTAAAAGGGAAACGGCTTATAAGAATAAGACGGTTTAGTTATTTCAAAAAGATTTCAAGGGAGGCGGAGTTCAAGAAGCTGTAGAGCCGGAAACACAAAACCGCGAGGTGTGAGTTAGATGTATTTCCGTTCTGTCTTTTGTTTGTTATTTTTGGTGCATGTATGAAACTCTTGTTAAATGCATCAGATGAACATAATGATGAAAAAAAGTTTAATCTCCGCTTATAGTGGTCGTCAGAAGTAGTTCAACATCTCATTTTAAAGCTCTCTTAAGGCTCCAGTCAGATAAATGAAAATCTGCATTTACATTATAAGGCGAAACGTTAAAGTTCTTTAAATCTTCAGCCTACTTGCACAAGTTGTAAACGCGCCTAAGCGAACAAAAGAGTATTGTTTTCCATGGCGGCACGCACCCTAATTAAAGTTAATTGTTCTTACTATTCAATATCATCAGAGGTGGAGTTACAAGCCATTGTTCTTTAAAAAACGCCTCTATCTCAATTGCTCTAAATTAGCATACCGTTGTGTATAACTGACCAAAAAAAGAGTTTTGATCACTTACAACAATCAAAGCAATCATAAATCATGGCTGTGCGCAGTTTCACTAAGCATACCAACGTTCTTCCCAAGTTTTGCTTAGTTTATTTCAAATCAGACCAAACAACTTCTATTGTAGAGGTTAAAAAATTAAGGAACAAAGAAACGGGCGAAGTATTCTTAGGCAGTGGACCAGAGATAGGAGCTGAGGCGACAGTGCGATGCGGCAGCAAGTTCTATGCAGCAACGATCATAGCTTTGAATGGTAAGTAAATGTTGTTTACAGATCACAAATTGAATTTAGTTGACAGGCTCGTCTTAATTGTTGGTTCTTTCCTGTGGAATTTATTTTTGTATGTCAAGTGTAATGCGAGGCAAAATTTAAAAATGAGACTAATACAAATTATTAGAAGACTGCTCTGTTTCATGACTAATTATCAGCGTAACAAATTTCAGATAGCAAAGAATGTCTCAACCATCAGGAGAATTTATTCATCGATGACCCAGCCAATGCTCATCTGTTTGAAGAAGAGAATCGCCCTGCCCCATCGAAGCGTAGTGGAGAGGAGACGCTCGAGAGTACATTCAAGAGAAGTAAACAAAGCAAACCTGATGAGGTAAGGACTTTACATTTTTGTTAGGTGGTTTTTACCACAGAATCACGATAACTGGAACCCTGGTTAACTGAAACTTTTCATTTGCTTTAACCAAGCCAATCCGTTAAGTTTATCTCTAATAACTTAAACTTTAGTTCACTCGAACTGTTTCGTATTACCTTGCTTCGAGTTATCAAGATTCTTTTTTACAATAATTACATTTGTAACCTGTATTAAAATAGAGACACGGTACATTCAAAGTTCGCTCCGTACAAGCCTGGGTCTACCTTTCCTGGTTTGAACATTCACTAACTTATTTATTAAAGCTGAACCTTGAGAAAAAGTATATTGTTTACCGATTTGAGCAATATTTCAGATTGTTTTACAAAGGCTAAACTGATTGGAACTTGAAATGAATGACTCTCAAGTTCTTGAAATGAATGAAACTTGGAAAAGGATAACGAAAAGCAAACGATTAAAACTGCGAAATAAAGTCTAAACACTGCTCGTAAGAAGATGGAGTTAATAAAATTTTGGGTGAACCAACAGGAAGCTTGTCGAAACTTGCAGTCAAACCTTCAAAGAGCAACACGCGTGAGATTGTGTTCTATCAGCGATAATTAGAAACTCAGCCGTGTTCTATTCGAAAACTGCAAATCGAATTTGCTCTCCGACTGTTTTCTTTTCACTAATAGAACACAATCGCGCGCGCGTGTGTTGCTCTTTGAAGGGATAATTATTCTTGATTTTAAGCTTAAGAGTACATTAAATTATAGGTTTTTGAACCACAATCCCTTAGAGTTTCTACCAAGACAGTTAAACTACTCGCCCTCATTTTCTATGAGTGAAAGTCAACTCGGCTTTAACGCCTCGTTGATTATTCGCTCTTATAGAATGCAACGACGAGTAGTTTAAGGCCTGGTTTAAACGTCGCATTTTACATGCGCCGAATACAATACTAATTCGAGTCGATCCGAATTAAAAAATTTCGGCATATGGTTTTAACCGTCGCATTTAATTGTGTCGCATTTAATTGCTGAGCGTTCAATTCCAAATATAAAAACCCAAAATTATCCGTCGTGGTTTAGGTTGTCCACAATACGCAAAATCTCAACTCACATAATTC
The DNA here is from genome assembly GCA_949710005.1 of Ricordea florida. Classification (NCBI taxonomy): domain Eukaryota; kingdom Metazoa; phylum Cnidaria; class Anthozoa; order Corallimorpharia; family Ricordeidae; genus Ricordea; species Ricordea florida. Next base: position 9,562,068 of record OX453283.1, read on the forward strand.
AAATTCATGTTTCCATGTCGCACGACCGTTGAGTGCCAGCTATGAAAAGAAGAGACTGCTAGCAGTCTAATTAAGGCGCAGCTGAGTTGACTTTCATTTATGGATAAGAATGGCGAGAAGTCGAAATGTTTTAGTAGGAACTTAAACTGATTGCAGTCCAACGCCTAAAACTTTATGTTTTGCATTCCAAAACCTATAATTTTAACATCAAAAATGGTGTGACAGTTCGATTTTGCAAAAAGTATCATAAAAACTGGTTGATTGAAGCTTTTAGTTGATAAAATTCGGTGAAAAACTTAGCGCTCGTATAAAGACAAGGACGAGTGGTCAAACTGTTTTAGTAGAAACCCTAACCCTTGCTCCATTTTCTTTGGTTGCTAATTCTAACTCTATGGTTGCCGAAAAGTAGCAAAATTCGATACTGAAATATTTTCATTCGATAACATATATTTTCATTCGATAAAATATATCTTTATTTGATAAAATTTTCAGTGAGGAAGAACTCGCCAATGGCAATACAGGTGGAGTAAGGGGATTCCAGCAATTAAACTGTAACAAAATGCATTTGCTAATGATCGTTCTCCGCCGAAAATTTGAAACACTGAACTTTACGGAACAGTGGGAACAAGTGAAAGCCAAAATTAACACGAAATGCAGAGGAAAAAGAAGAACACTAGTGCAGAGATTAAAAAAAGATTTAGCGTTTTAATTACACAAGAAGGTCTTAGTTTCGTTTTAATGTCTAATAGGTAGCTCGATGGCGCATTTTAGACTCGTGTTGCAAAGACTGATTTTTGGTCGTTATCTCGTCATCTAGTTACTGTTAAAAAATGTTTTTTATTATTAGCTCGGACTCCTTTATATGTATTAAATAAACATCGTTTTCCTTTCAATATCCTTTTTTAATAGCGGTATTGTTAAAATAACAAGCCAACTCTGAAGTTTCAAAGTTGTTGTTGTTGTTCTTTTCTTTTTAACTTCAGAGTTCGCATGTTATGAATTAAAATTTAGGTGTGAATAAGAGCGCGCAAGTGCTTATTCCGGTGGTTTAGTGAGACAAAACCCTTAAGCTACAAAAGAGTTTGTAATCTGCGCATGTTAAAACAGTTTAAGGAGTTTTGGCCGCGTAATATTTTTTATCCCCAGTTTACTTTCGTGACCGTTCGCCCGAAACGTTGTCGGAAACCCTTCAAACTTTGATTAACGGAAATCTTTGAAATGTTTCCGCGAGTGTTTTGATTTCTGACTTCGCGTATCAATGCAAGCCTGGGCATGACAGCAAATAAGGCCTGGTTTAAACGTCGCATTTTACATGCGCCGAATACAATACTTATTCCAGTCGACTTGAATTAGAAAAAATTGGGTATTTGGTTTTAAACGTCGCATTTAATTGCTGATCATAGTTAGTCCAAAACCCAAAATTATCCGTCGTGGTCCAGTTTGCCCACAATACCCAAAATCTGGTCATTTTGCGTTGTTGTTTTTATTAGCCGCTGGATTTCTGAGGTCGTTTCAGCGATGAAAAACTGATATTATTCAAAATATAATGTTTTATTTCTCAGAAGATGATATTCTTCAACATGAAAAGGACTTAGCCTATGTTCTTGCAAAATGCTTTAACTGCTTCCAATTCGTGAACGATCAAGTCGTAAATGTCGGTCTGTACATAGTTAGTAGAAGGGACTAACTATGGTCTGTATTAGGCATCTAGTGTCAATAAGCGGGGCAGTGTGCTAAGAATTTTACTTACTTTTGTCTGAAACCGAAAACAACCCTTTGCACCTTTGCGTGTTCGCACGGAAGTGTCTGTTGACACGGTAAGCAAACGTTATTGACACGGTACGCGTGTGTTTTTCACACGATAAGCGTATTTTTTCGCACGAAAAGCGTGTATGTTTTTGCACGAAAACCGTGCTTTATTTGCACGGTCTCGCACAGTAGCTTTTGTTGGCAAGTACTGACACGCACCATTGTCGATTCCTTTGTTTGCAACGTGCTGTATGAAACAAAAGAAAATTTTAATGAGGAAATATCCTGACACGGTTGTTCCGTGTTAAACCGTGTCTCTTTTGTCCTACCGTGCGAACGTGTCGTGCGCGTGTCAACACCAAAGTAACCCAAATCCTGTGGAGGGTCACAAATTATTCACCGAACCAGAACTGTGAATCCTGTTGATCCTTTTGATTTGCATCTTTATTTGTTCGGGAATCTCTCTCCTTCTCCCTCTCCTTCTCCCTCTCTTTCTCCCTCTCCTTCTCCCTCTCCTTCTCCCTCTCCTTCTCCCTCTCCCTCTCCTCCCTCTCCTTATCCCCTCTCTCCCTCTCCCTCCTCCTCCTTCTCCCTCTCCTTCTCCCCCTCTCTCCATCTCCCTCCCCCCCTCTCTCCCTCTCCCTCCTTCTCCCCCTCTCTCCCCCTCTCTCCCCCTCCTTCTCCCCCTCCTTCTCCCCCCTCTCTCTCTCTCCCCCTCTCTCTCTCTCTCTCTCTCTGTCAATTTTGTAACATGTTATTCTTTTCACAATAGCCCAGACAATTCTTTATACGTCTGTTATATTAAACACACTTTGCCCATGGCTTTCAGGGAGTGGCTGACTATCCAGATCAACTAAAATGGTTCATTAGTACATAAGGAGTCAAGGTTGTTACAGTCTGTTAACAGTAAACTTCTTAAAGGATATAAATGTTCAGCGTTACCTTGATTGATGCGCGTTTTAAGGCGGCGATTTGAATTCTGTCTTTATGCCCACTGCTCTCACAGCCTACAAATGTACTTTTTAGGTAATACTATTATATGTTCATTTTAAATGTTTATCAGTTTAAAATGATGTTTAAAGCAGGAGTATTTTAAATGTCAGCTAACTGTTCCAAAGCAATATCGTAACTTTGGTCATCAACAAAAAAGATGAGCAATGCAGAAAGTGCAGCTGACGATGACCTGCCGTAGTGACGTTTATCCTTTCCTCTTTATCTGATGGAGCCTTCTTCTCCTTTAGAAGACTTCGTGATTATTCTGAAACAATAATAATAAAAATGTACTTTAAATATACTTTTATATATTCACTAGTTCGATTTAGAGTCCACGAGACCTTGAACGTGACTTCCGTATTTTATGCAACTTTGCAAAATAGAAGTATCGTAGCCGAAGGCAGATTCACTCTTTCCCTCCCTCGCTTTCTCCTGCTTTTAATTGCTTTTAATTGCAAAAGCTCTTTTGGTGAACCAGATCCAAAATGGCAAAAACTGATAAAACTGTTTTTTGTCCACCTTTGTAGTAGCAAACATGTTCGCTTAAGTATTCACGCATTCTCGTCCCGATGGTTTATCGTTTCTACTTATACTGCTTCTCATACTCCATGCAAATAGTGGTAGTATCAAAGTGACTTTTTATCAGTTTGGACTTTAAAAAAGGCAATAATAAAGTTGCATTTTTCTACTAAGGTTAAGGTGAAGTCCCTTTTATCGTTCCTCTCATAAACTGTATGCGAGGACCCCCTACTTTGCTGACATATCAGATCAATACCCCCAGTCACCGGGCATGGGCTTGAAAAGAGGTGTGAGCTATCCTTTATGGTCTACCATTAGCGAGCAATTCTAGAACCTGTTATAATTTTCGTTTTTCGATGCATTTATTTACGACACAGACTCAATTCTACTCAGAGTTAAGCAGCAATAATGTGAATAAAACTAACGTCACAATATGAAGTAACATCTCCTGCGCGCGTGAAAAAAAAAAAAGAACAGAAGAGGTCATGTGACTAGCCGTTGTACATGCAATTTAGGCCGATCAGACTCCACAAGGTTTCTGGCTTGTACATGTTACGAAGAGGCTCAAGCTTTTAGATGCCAAACAGTTTTAATTTATTGCCCAGAGGTAAGTTAATCTTTTGTGAATATTCATAAATCTACCGGGAAACAGCATTAAGATTCCAGAAGTCTTCATTTACAATGAATCTTTACTCCGTTGGTCTTGATTTTCCAAATAAACCCAACGACGCTCAACTCTCTTCCAGCATGCAGTTGTCAAAATTTAAATCCAGACCTTTAATATGTAGTTAGCTTCATGAAGACAGAAATATGTACAGTAATGGCTATCAGACTGTTAGCATCATACAAGAGTGACTTTTAAATATTTGCAATTCAAATTGATCAAAACGAATCAATTGACAGTGGCTGATTATATGCCATCCCACTAGAGTTTGAGGAGCTTGGAGTTTACACAGTATGTATTTGACTTGTTTCGTTTGAGCCAAACTGGTCACAGTATTATTCAAGCTTACAAATCGAAGTTTTAAATTTTCAATGGCCAAGCTTTGCTGGAAGTTTCTCGGAAATCAGGAATGTCAGTTCTCCGAAATCAGGAAACGAACTTGACTAAATGTAGAAGTGTTAATTCGGTCTCAGCTGTGCCAAAATATGCTTTTACTTATTGCCACAGAAAGTGTTTGAATGTGAAATCCACTGAGACATCTAACTAGTCCTTAATTGGTTAAGATTTCAGTGGGACGTTACAGCAAAAAAATAAAGTGACTGCTCACTGTTGATGTGTTTATTACATCAAGATGTTGATTACATGGTAAAGCTCAAAGTTTGAGAGACTGAAGGTGATTATTAATTTATTGATCTTGAAGTGAAATGTAATGCACATGATAAGCACCTAATTCTAAATTAATTTAATGCTTTAAATTTGTTAATTTAATAAATAAATTTACTGAGTTAAATGCAGTTGTAGGTCTTTTAGGGTGAGCACTTTAATTTGACTTTGTCATGGATTTATTTGGTGAGATAATGAACCAAGGCTTAGGTTTTTACCCAGTCTCTGGAAAAGCATTACTGAAGATACACAAAAAAGCACATATGCAGCTGCTGCATATATGCTTTTTTATATACCATATTTACTCGTGTATAAGTCGAACTCATGTATAAGTCGACCCCCCATTCTCAAGGTCAAAAATCTGATTTTTCATCATTTCTGGCTTAACCCTTTAACCCCTGAGATCAAAATCTTAATTCTTCTAACTGATCTCAAAACATCTTTCATTACATCAATGTGGAGATTTTGATGTTATATAAAAAAAACCTTTGTGAGTTTTCAGATTGCATATTCTCATGAACTCTACAGTTGCCTTTGTAGTAATATGTTTAAGAGAAGATGCATGTTGGTCACTCTCAGGGAGTAAAGGGTTAAGTGGTGAAATTCAGTCCAATAGAAATTTCCCAAGAAAGTTAATCTTTTCTTCCTAAGAATATACTGAAAACACGGTAATTTAAGAAAGGCAGAGCAAAATGTAAGCAAGTGCTTTGAAGTTTGTTAGGACTTGTTTATATCATCACGATTTAAGCACACTCGACACTTCGATTTTCTAGAGAATTCCTTAACAATATTAGGAAGTACTTGTAAATCGCATTGCATTTAACTAGCCTTTATCTGAATGTTGAGTTTGAAAGGAGATCTAGAAGACCAGAGGAATGCTGAAGGATCACTGTACTTGATGAAAACACCGAAGTAGATTTTTTCAACATGATTTACGTGACAGAGTTTCTTGATATCATGTAAAAGACAATGAAAGATGAGTTTAAAATGTAACAAGGATGTGGCAACAACAGTTTTTGTTTTTTACTCTTTCTGTCCAGGAAAATGTGGAAATTAAAGTCCAAGTGAAAATTGAACCTTCCAAAACAGCTCTAACAAAAACGACCCTGTCTGTCACCGTTATGCAAGTCACAGGAGATTGACCTCCCACAGCATCTCCAAGATGTGCATGGCTGGCCCAAAGAGCATTCCAGAACAGCTTTAACATGCTTTTGCATGAGAAAAACATACACATTCTCAGACCCAGGAAAAGTCCCTAACAAAAAGAAGAAAGCCACGGATGAGAAAGAAATGAAAACAGAGGCCACAACGTGAAAAGATTATCACAAGTATTAGTATGTCCCTAGTGAAAAGGATCCCTGCCCACCTAAAAAAATTCCACCACGTGGATCCAGCCTCTGAAGAGTACAGGAATGCATTATCAAGAGCACGAGGCGCTGTTAAGGACTTGTATATGAAACCATACCACGAAAGACCTGGAGCCCGTTTCAAAAATGAGTGCTGTCCTGTGATTGTTGAAGACGATGAGGAAGATGAGAATGAACACCAAGAAGAAAATGCAAGCTCTATTCAATCTGCAGATTCAACCACGCCCAAGTTATTTTCAAATTTAAAACCTGGCTCAAGTCTGCAGATGGAGGAAACCTTGACGATAGTAAATCCAAACAGTACCAAGCACAAATTTCTAAGCTGTTGAAACTGATTGACAACAACCAAGATCTAGCTTTGCTGTTCAATGAACAAGTCCTCAATGAAAAATTCCTGGAAGGCTTTGTTTAAAAGGAGTATCATCCTAAAACAACAGTCATTTGATGAGTCTCTGCCGTTTTTACTCCTTTTGCCTCACTGAAGACCTTGGAATAAACATTGCAACAGTAAAGAGCCTTTCTCTGAAAGAAAAAATGGCAAGATGGTCTTCATCTTTATACAAAGGCTGCTCCAAACAACATTGGGAGAAGGTGAAGAGGATCTTCATTTTTTAATCTCCCCCGAACGCATTGGAGAATTTGAGAGAAGTAAGGTTGGATAAAAAGTTACAATTCTTTAGAGAAGCAATAAGGCATTTCCAGAAAAATTCTATTTTGCTGCAGAACCAGATAAGATGCGTAAAATTTTCAGCTTTCTCATGGCAAAATTTACACCTAATGTCATCTTTGTATCCCATTTTGACTAAAGATACATTTGTTACCAAAGTTTGGTGAAGGAATCTAAATTGAAATGCAATCAGATCAGTACTTTTGGTACATTTAATAGCGGTCATCTATGCATTATGCCAGATTAAATCACGAGCTTCTGGGAAAACCATCAGCTGCTGAAGCAAAGCCAAAGAACTCTTCACAAGAGCGATCAAACACAGAGTTAGCCGAGTTAGTTGCTGAAATAGAAGGCATTAAACTTGATTTGCTGATCCTCCAAAAAAAGGTTGGAGCTAATTCCAGCCTACTGTCGACATAGCCAGAAATTTCGAACCAAAGTGGGTGGTGCTTATTTCTGTTACGCACCAACACACATGATAACCTGTTAATAACGCTAGGGTGTGATTGATCCATCTGTTAAAGGTCACCCAAAATGGTGTCACGCAGTAAACCTCAGAGAGGGTATTTATCCAAGCTAAATGCTAATTCATCCGCTGATGCGGACTTTGGTTTGCCAAAGAAAATAATTATGTACACAAGATCTACTTATTGGGAAGTCAAAAGGCTCATCAAAAGACGTGAAAGAAATGGAGCGGTAAGTGTTTGGCTGTAGCGCATGATTTCGTTTTGCCCGAAAACCAAAAAAAAAAAATTCTAAAATTCCCTCCAAAAAAGCATTGTTCACCGAGCCTCCAGCCTCGTAATCACACCATGTAGCTACCAGTCTTTTATCTGTCCTTGAGCTGATGGTATCAAAATGGCAATCGTTTTGGCACGGAATTTAGTACAATTACTGTTCATGGATGCGTTCATACTTGCTGAAAGTAAGCTAATAAAGTCGCAAGATTTTCGGGGTGTACAAAGTCTTTTTTGACGTAAATGTCGAATACCATCTTTGGACATAAATTATTTGATTGGGATGGATCGATTCCAGCAGACGATTTCAGCTGAGTCAAGATGCTGAAAGTGTCATTCACGAAGGTAGGCGCCATTTTAGTGTGTTGTAAAGGGCATTTATTGGGAATAAAATAACCAAGAAAACCGCCAAGAGTGTTTGATTTACCAAAACAAAATAATTATGCAATGAAAGTACTGATGCGTATTATTCAATCTAGCATTGGGATGGGACTGTTGCATACATTGTACAGATTTTATAAGCTGGTTTAATATGAATCCCATACTGGTCCTTCTCTTCTTTAGCAAGTTTAAAATTCTAAGTGTTACGGTCTATTGCACACGCCTGGTTCGGAATTTCTGGCTATGATAAATTGTCAAAGCCAAGAAGATAATACTCTCAGGACTGAGCTCCTTGATTACAAAGGAAGGTGTGAACAATTGCTTATGACAATATGCAAAAAAGATGAAGTAGTGGAAGATTTGGAGGAAAAATGTTTGTCTCTTGAGAACCATGCAGCTTCCTTGGTGCAGGAAAATGACTACCTCTGGTCGGTGCTAAATATTATTATACAGGAAAAGAGTGAAGGAAAGTACCCTCACCAGAACACTTATCAGTGCTGGCATCAAGTGAAAAATTCGCGTTTGAAAGTTGAAAGTGCTGATCATAGTCAACAGAATGCAACTACCAATAAGATCGTAACCCGAAATAGTTTTGAGCCACTCAGTGGCAATACACAAGTGAATGTCAGAAATGAAATCAACTGCAATACAAATAGGGAAGATAAAAACAGCAGAAGACCCTCTTGCTCGAAGAAGATTACAATGCGCAAGAGTAACCGATCTGGGTAAATGGAGCCGCCAAGAGAACCCGAGAAAATGCAATCGATCTGTCGAAAGAAAATTATTATAGCTGGAAATTCTATTCTCAAGCACCTCAAAGGCCATAAAATGTCGTAAGACTCGCAAGTAAAAGTATCATCCTTCCCAGGCTGTACAATGCTAGATATGAAAGATCATATTAAACCACTACTTCGTAGAAACCCAGACGAGATAATTATTCACATGGGATTCAACAGTCTAAGAACCAGCAACACTCCCCGTACTTGAGCAGAAGAAATTATCGCTTAAGCCAGAATGACAGTGGTCTTCACCTAAACAAATCTGGAACATCACATCTTGCGTTTAGACTAGGATATTGCCATCTGGAAATCCGATTTCCCTAATCCCCACACGAGTGATAACCTGGATAAGTTTAACTATTCTTGTGCTTTTGGGCGAGGTTTGGCTCTTGCTTCCCTAAATATAAACAGTCTGCTGTCCCATATTGATGAACTTCGAGTCTTCATATCCTGTTCTAAAGTAGATATTCTTATAATTAACAAATCTAAATTAGATTTCACCATTCATGATAACAAACTTTTTTTATCTAGCTTCGAAATAGTCAGAGGAGATCGGAAAGGGGTGGGACTTGTATCTACCTGCGCACAAATCTTAATTTTCGAATACGAGATGATTTAAATTACAATAATTTGGAGTGTTTATTTGTTGAAATCAGCATGCCTCGAAAAACAGGATTACTGGTTGGCACCTGGTACCGGCACCTGGTATTGGCCCCAGGTTCTCCCATCGAATTGTTTAACGAGTTTGAGAAATTGGTAGACAAAATTGACGCTGAAAATAAGGAGTTGTATTTACTTGGCAATGTTAACTGCAATTTGTTTCGTCCTCATTGACTAACATTCTTGATATCTATGGTCTTAGCCAATTAATCACGGAACCAACACATATTCAAACTTTGGGGTTGTTCACCTTGGGATCAGTGATCATTCCATTGTTTTTATGACATGTAAGGCTAACTATGACCGCAACGGCTCTCACACAATCGAAATGCTGCAATTTAAAAAATTTCAAAAACAGGCCAGCAACCAGGTGAATAATGCAACTAAACTGGCTAAAAAAGATATTTTTCTGAAAACTTTGAAACTAGCAAAAGCAATCCACGTAAAATGTGGGATCTTATCAACGAACTTAGCCCATGGAATAGTTGTATGTCGCCCAATATTTTGGAAATCCAAGCTAATAATAGAACTATAAATAACGGCGATGATCTGGCGGAAGCTTTCAATGTGCACTTCACCAACACGGCGAAAATTCTAGCTCAAGATATTCCAGTTGGAGAAGTTGACGCTGAATCATTCTTGTCGCCCTCTGATAATTCGTTTTCTTTAAAAACTCTGAGTCACGACACTGTTCTTGACCTGTTGAAAAAAGTCGATGAAAAGAAAGCCACTGGCCTTGACAAGATCCCTAGTAAGTTATTAAAGATGGCAGCCAGTATTGCTGCACCCTCATTAACAGACATATTCACAAAATCAATCCTCATGCGAATCTACCCAACTGAATGGAAATTGGCTAGGGTGACACCGATCTTTAAAAAAGGCTCAAAATCGGACATAAATAATTATCGCCCCATCTCCGTTATCCCAGTGGTGTCAAAAGTGCTGGAAAAACTTGTCTATGATCAACTCCATCATGACCTTAATGATCATAAACTGCTATCAAGTTGTCAGTCAGGGTTCCGTTGCTTACACAGTACCCTTACAGCTTTGCTTGAGGCGATAAATAGCTGGTCTGTTAACTTCGACAATGACTTCCTTAATGGCGTCGTTTTCATTGACCGTAGCAATACCAGAACCCAGCAATGTTATTGATAAATATGTGGTGTGTGTCCTTAAAGATGGCGAAGTGGTGGTCCATTTGAAGCGAGGAAAAAGTGGACGCTTTGCTAAAACCATCTTCTGCTTTCTAGAAAAAGACCAACGTAGTTCGTGTAGTGTGGCCATAAAAGCCGACAAAGCTGTTAACTTTGGGGATGGAGAATGGATGCAAGTTCCATGTAAGCGGAGACTCTTGGGTCAAGAAAAATTTGTCAACATTTTGAAGAAAGAGTTGGAACGCCTTGAGAAGTGAGCATTATGCAATTGTACTGAACAGCAACTGAAGAACTCTCAAGCTAAAAAAAATCGAGAACATACAGTATGTATTTGTACAGACATTCCAATGAATACATGTTTACTGCCCTGTAGCACTGTTTTTTCTTTGTCACAGCATAGACATCGCATCTGGTATGAATCTTATGATTGGTAAATGTAACTGTCAAATATGTGATCTGTTTGTTGCACTCATCAAAATCAAATTGCTCCAGTCTTTTTTCTAATGTTAGAATTCGATCACACGATAACAGAAGCTAATGAGATGTGTCTCAATGGGAATCTGTGGTGATTTATAAAAACCAGAAATTCCCGACACCTTAAATCAACCCCGTCATTTCAAACTTGTGAAAATCAGAGTACGTACATGAGAGCACAACTGTAAACGTATTGCATTTTATTTGACCTCATGTCGCATAATTAATGACTTAAAAATGGTTGAATCACATGCCCAGTCCCGCTAAGAAATTCCAGCTGTGTTATTCAATTACAAAACAAAGTGCACTGTTAGTGAACTGTTCTTCTGGCTGAAATACTAATGCATCTTTGTATCTTAAACAGGCAAACAGTAAACTTATCTGACATTCAACTTACGCAGTTGGAAACAAACGTGCGAAAAGGACTTACCTTTTTCCCAAAACAACCGCCACCAGGAAAATATGACATCAATAAGGATATTGATGCCTTTGCCCACAGACTAACCCTTAAAGAATATCACACTCCTGAGAACATAGAAGACATAATAGACGGCCCTGGATACCAACAAATGATTCTTCAAAAATTGAACCAAAGGAAGCGCAAGATATATACTAGACCTTCAAGGGAACCATACCTTAATACATATATTGACAGATTAAGGCAAGAAATCACTGATGAGACTATGCACATGAACAACTCATAAACCAGTGAGTAGATGCACTTATAGATGACGGAGAATTAGAAGAAGTAGCTAACCTCTTAAGACCAGCACAGTCTAGAACTACTGTCTTCTAGGTGCTCCCTCAAATATACAAAGTTAACAATCCACTTGTATCCTCCGTAAACAGCCACACGGAGAAGTTATCAGCGTGTGGAAAAGCTACTGTCATACATTAAATGAATACGGGCTTTGGGCAAGCTACCCGAAAAGTGTTATTTAACAACACTGGGCGTATCAAGCCTAATCTCTAACCCAGATCTCCCACACCCAAGGGAAAGGGAGATCTGGCAAAGTTCGATTTTGAGCATGCTCGGTAGCAGTGAGTTCATGCTTACTGTTGTGGGGAAACATATGGAAAACATGGCTTTGGACAGTGTTGTTGAAGATGTTCTTCGAAGAAGAGGTCAAGGAAATCTTGAAACACTGAAGCCTAGACAAAAAGAAGCACTACAGTGGATTGTTTTTAAAGGTCAGGATCGTTTAATTGTTCTTTAAATCGGCTTCGGGAAGTCATTGATCTACCAAATGCTACCATCACTGTATGATAAAATTACAACAAGGGACTTTTCATCGAAGGACAAGTCAATTGTCATTGTTGTTTCTCCTTTGAATGCCTTAATTGATGACCAAATACATAAACTTAAATCAGCTGGTGTCAATTGTACAAGTTTGCCTGTTTGTGGTGACAAGGCCAATGGCGCATTCAAAGAGAAAATTCTTGAAGACCTTCAAGCTGGAAAGTTTGAGTTAATTTTTACACACCCTGAGGTAGCAGTAAGCAAAAGGCAATGTAGAGACCTTTTTTGTTTGGTTACTACCAGAGAAATGTTAGAGCTGTGGTGGTTGATGAAGCACATTGCATCATTGAGTGGTAAATTATGACTATCATTATTTTTTGTAGTTGTTTTTCTTTGTTTGATCATTTTGTTAACACTTTTAAGGTTATGAGCTTCTGTTATTTTCAATAGGGGTAAAAGTGGCTCCATCAGCCATTGTTAAGTTCCTGTTTCCTATAAGGCTCAAATTTTGGAGTTATGTGATTACTTTTATCACCTCACACCTGAAAGGATTTAACATAAAGTTAGTTTTGTAGTCAGTCAACCTAGTTGCTGGTTTATGAAGATTTCATAAATTTCATTATTATAATGTTCTCACACTCGGATCCAGAAGTCAAAAATTTAGACTATACAATGAAACTCAAAGTTTACTAGCTGTTTCTATTCTAAGCATAGCAGTAAGAATATTATTTTATTGCCTTATGCAATGTACATGCAATGTACATCAACTAAATAAAAAGGTTTCATTATGTCCAAAAGCAGCTATCTTGGTATTTCAATTGCTTTTGAGGGATGCCTTGATCAGATCACCAAAAAACTAATAGTCATAGATCTGTGATCAAATGACTTATATTCCGGGGGAGGGGGTACTCCCATACATTACCTACACAAGTATGTGCCGCCCAACGGGGTTGTGATTTTGAAGCTCCTGATTTAGAACGGGGTATCCATTTCAAAGGCATTTTCTAAAATGGGGTATAATATTTCGAACATACGAAAGTTCCAGTTTTGTAAGCAGCGATTTGAAATTATTCAAGGACAGATTGCTTTTAAAAATATGGTTCAATGTGTTAACAAGCAAACCATTGTACTCTCACCCTGTGTTTTAGTGTGCAGGGTGGGCATATTTTGGTGTGAGCCGCGAGCACTCACTCCACTATCTTGGATAAATAGGCACTCAGAAGTCTGGAACAAGTCCATCATGTACCCGCAGGAGATGGAGACGGCTCAAAAGAAAGGGATGGAGGAGGAGAAGGAAAACCGTTAGCTTACGAGCGTGCTTCTGTGCATGGTGAGAGATTTTGCGTCATACGGTAGCCCATAACTGTCACATCAAAACAAAATGCTCACATCAAATTCAAATCACTCACAGCAAATTTAAATCACTCACAGCAAATTCTAAAGTGCTCACACTAAATTCAACAACACTCACACTGAATTCAAATCATCCACACCGAACTCAAATTTTCACATCAAATTCAAATCTTCACACCGAATTCAAATCTTCACACCGAATTACAAGAAACTTGAACACTTCTGGTCAACAGCCTCGCCAATATACCCGATCGCTTTGCCGCCATTGCAGAGCGAGATCAGTCTGTTTTGTGAATAATGTTTTGTTCTAGTTGTGGTTCGCTAACACCAATTTCTGTAGCAACTGTGGAAAAGGTGAGTTATCGCGTCTTTGCAGATCTGGGCTAAACTTAAGAATACCCCGCCACTTCATTAACATAATGATGAATAACAATAGAGTCCATTGTAATATGCTTCATTCTTTAAAAGAAACCGACATATGTAAATGAAGTGGCAAGGTATTCTAAAGCTGCTCCCAGATCTGGGTCAACATGCGGCTCTGTTCGTCAATGCTCTTGTTAACAGTGCTATCCTTAGTGAATAGAAGTACTCAAAAGTTCTGATGGTCTTGCAGTGACTTTTACTTCATCTTCAAGCTCACGCATCAACTAACGGTCGAGTTAAAAAAAGATATTTCAAGAATTAAGAACCAGAGAACCGTATTTGCCATAAATCAAAAGTTATCTTTGCTCTCTCAATGTGTGGTTTCTGCATAATTTGGGGCATTTTCGGAAGAGTAAATTCAAGCTTGTGTGTTCTTAGTCACACAGTAAGGATTAGATACCAGATTTTGTTATGCCGCCTAGAATTTCTGGTAATCTGAAAGGACACTGGTAGAAACCTTTTACACTAAAATAACTTTATGTACTTTGGTTAAAAGGAGAAATAATGTAAAACTGCCAACATGAAAAAAACATTTCCATGTATATTTTTTTACAGACTGTAGTTTTTGACTGGTGAGGATACCCTTTTTAGGACTATTTTTTCATATAATATTCTGGAGTTATAATTATTGACCAAAGCTTATGTTTTTGCCTAGAAATATCGTATGGGAAAGCAGGTCCTAGCAAAACCTACAGTGGAATTCCCAGTGTTGAACCAGAGGCAAGTAAACCTTTCACAGAAAATTGTAAACAGTCAAAATGTATCAAATCCTTTGCACAGTTCAAAGCAGCTAAGGGAAAACAATGGGCATCAAGTGTCAAAGGTGCAAAGGAAAAGAAAACCACCAAAGAACAACAGTTCTTCATTTACATTGGTATGCTGGAGTGGAAGGAAATGTTGCATACCCTGAAACCAGTAAGAGGAAAAAGATTAGCTCTGAGAATATCAAATACAGCAAAGTATTCACTATTGCGTGAAAAGGCTGAAGAGAAATGGAAAAGCTTTCACAGCAATTTGTATGATGATGAACTGTCTTATGAATTGTAGTATGAAAATGGACAGAAACCTCTGTTTTTGCCTGGTTCTGTTGATTATTTTCTTTGCAAAGGTAACAGGAGGAAGTGGGTAAAGAGTTAGACAAAATCACCCTTTTGCTATGTTCTAGTGATGACCATCATAGGGCAATTGACAAAACAGAAGGCTCAGAAAGTGATGATTTTGAAGACGTTGCAACAAATAAAGTTAAATTCTCATTACACTCACCACCTGCTGCAGTGGATAGTATTTTAGACAACGACCAAGGCTATGGTAGAGATGACAACAAGCTGGATGGTGAACACAGTAGTAATGCTAGAGGTGACAGTTCAGTCATGCTTCAAATCAAACAAGAAGAGCAACTTGCCAAAGAGTTACAGAACAAGGCCAATGAAGGTGATTTCCTTGATGACCCAAGCTATCTTAACGACCCAACCTCTGTAGATAACCCAAGCTTTCTACATGGCCCAGGCTCTGTGGTTAAAGCTTTACAGGATAAAGTTGATTCTTCTCACCAACTTTTCTTGGTTGTTAGAAGAGGAGCACCCTTCTTTAGGCTACTTTCTCTGTGGCAACGAGAAGTAAACACAAGCAGTGCTGAGCTTACCATGGTGAAGAAGGAATTGACAGTGGAGCAGTGGGAAAAGAATTTTTGACACAAATGATCCAAGGAATGGGCAACACAATGTTTCCTGAAGGAGGCCCAATTAACTCCACCTACCACATTCAAAATGGGAATTTTGGAGCCTTTGGTCAGCTTGTTGCTGTTAGTTTAGCCCAAGGATGACCAGCTCCTTGCTTCATGGAAGAATGTGTGTACAACTTACTTGTCAATCCTTAAGTTGAAGTCAAAGACCTCAGTCCAGACACTCACCTTACTGTTGGTGACCAATCAGTTATAAATCAGATAGGAGAGGATGTGACACATCATCAAGACATGATAATTGAGGATGGATACACAGGCAAGATAGACCAGGTAGATGTTGACAACATAGTACAATTCATTGTCATCAGTGTTGTGATTATGAAGGAGTTGATGGAAGGTCTTCAGCTGTATGGTCTGGTGAAGATTATAATTTCTAATCCAGCACTTTGTAAGGCCCTCTTTGTGGAACCAGATGGTGCACAAGACCAAGTCCATGCAAACTATGTATTCTCATTGGTACAGTCCGTCCACTCTGCACCAGGAAGTTCACAAAGTCAAGTTGAGGAAAACATCACGGATCATCTCCAGGAATTTCTCATTCGCTTTGAGGATGAACAAAATATCACAGGGTATGCATCTCCAGTAACCTGGAATTATGAAGATCAACACGACAGTGACAAGCTTCCAAGCCAGCCTATTGAAGAGTTTGAGACTCCTCAATTAACACCTTCAGGCTTCATGGGATGGCTCACAGGACAAAAACATTGACCTCTTAATTGTGAAGCATCAGTCATAACTGCAAGTTTTGATCATGATTGCTTTGTTTTCCTTATGTCAGAGCAGGTTCCCACTGCTCACATGGGTACTTATGAGGAATTTCATAATGTTCTTATGATAGCTTATTGCAAAGGGCAAGCTTTCAGTAGACCATAGGTATTGTAATTTATGTGTTCACAAAGACTTTTTTCAGTACCATGACACAGGCTAATCCAAGTACTATTGGCTTCTCATGCAGGAGTGGTAATCTCTGTTTTGGTAATTCATTAAGCATTTTGAGGAAGGGGCATACCTTGGAAAAATTGTTGTTTTTTATTACAGTATGTGGACAACACATAATGAACAATTTTAAAAAGGAGCCTTTAATAACAATGTTAGTTGCTCTTGTTTGTTTAACTACAGTGTAATGAAATGTTCTCATTAAAGTTACCTTTCTTTATTAATATTTGTGAAATATTGTTGGAATACAGACAACCAGTTAATGTTTTGCCCCCTAACCCACTTTGAAACACTACTGAAAGGGGGTGAAATCATTTGTTCCACCACCAGGAGACCTGCAGTGGGTATTCATCATCAAGTTAGAAATACTCGCTGAAGCTATTCACAATAAGAAAGAAATAAAGGCCATCAAAATCTATAATACTGAAGTTAAAGTAGGTCAATATGCGGATGACATGACACTCATTTTAGATGGAACTGAAGAATGAGTAGGAGCATCACTGTTACTGATAGAATCATTTGGGAACATATCTGGCCTAAGGCTGAACAATGAGAAAACAGAGGCCTTGTGGATAGGTTCTAAAAGAAATTGCAGCCTAAAACTCTGTCTGGAAAAAAATTTTAAATGGCAAAAGGGAAAGGTCAGAGCACTAGGCATGTGGCTCTCTACAGATCACCAGTTAACTCTCTCTCTCTCTCTCTCAATTACAACGAGAAATTGGCAAAACTACAAACTATCTTGGAATGCTGGAAATTTAGAAGACTTAGCTTAATAGGGAAAATAACAGTACTAAAAAGCCTTGTAGCATCCCAACTGGTCTATATACCTTTGTAAACAAATCACCAAGCAATAAAAGAGATCAAGAAGCTTTTTTTCAATTTCTTATGGAACGGCAAAAAGGATAAAATTAAATGCTCGATCATGATCAATGACTACCCAGAAGGAGGACTAAAAATGATTGATATTGCCTCTTTTAACAAATCACTCAAGGCTACGTGGATTAAAAAATATCTAGATTCAGGAAACCGTGGCAAATGGAAAAACTTCTTTGATCTGGCGCTGGGAAAATACGGAGGAAGTCTTTATTTCGAATTAGGAAATCTTAACAGGAAGGATACTGATAAGCTAAAGATAGAAGACCCTTTTATCAAAGAAATTGTAGAAATTTGGTCCGACACTTTCTTCGAGAGGAAAATAATATCAAAGGATCATTTTCTATCTCTACCTTTGTTACAAAATTCATTAATAAGAATAAATAACGCACCAGTTTTTTGCAATAACTGACTTACCAAGGGTATAACAAAAGTTAAACATCTAATGGATGCGAATTCTCTCAACTTTTTTTCCCTCAACCATTTTCAGAATAGATATAAAACTCGAGTAAAACCCTTAACGTTTTTCGGAATCGTTTCAGCTGTGAAATCTCTGCAACGACAAATTCCGAGAACGCATCAGCAGTATGAAAGTCCTTTTAACACATTTCTCAAAAGCCAGGAATCATCTAGAATTGCTTACAAGCAACTAATAGCAAATAAAAGTGAAAAACCAATATCTTGTACAGACAAATGGAATAAGGACATCCACTCTTCAACCAATAAAAATGTTGACTTTGATTTATCATCCTGCTCGGCAATTCTCCTCAAAAAGTGGGAGACTCTATCTTGGCTTGGCTTCGCGAACGAAGATTTCAAGGGTGTCCATGGCGGGCGCAGGCTCGCTGATGGCTGATAAGTCCTATGCGTAATAGGCAAACCCGTCCACAGCGGCTGCAGGGGAATGTCGTATCCGGGGTGGGTGCTGTGGCGACCCTGTTCTTCCTTCTACTGCGTTTCTCCACAAGGGCGGCTCTACGGTTGTTTTCGAAGGAGGAGACTGACTGGTGGATAGTGCGACGCCAAGCGTCTCGGTCAGCCGCAAGGGCTGACCACTGTCGATGATCGATGTGGCAGGCTGACAGGGACTTCTTGAGAGTATCTTTGTACCTCTTCTTTGGTGCTCCTCTGTCGCGGTGCCCGGAGGAGAGTTCCCCGTAGAGAGCGATCTTGGGCAGGCGATGATCCTCCATCCTGGAGACGTGCCCTGCCCAGCGTAACTGCGCTTTCATCAGCAAGGCCTCTATGCTGGGGACACCCGCCTGTTCAAGGACTTCCACGTTTGTGACGTAGTCGCTCCAATGGATGTTAAGTATGGAGCGACGGCAGCGCTGGTGGAATCGCTCGAGAAGTCGAAGGTGGTGACGGTAGGTGACCCACGACTCCGAGCCGTACAGGAGTGTGGTTAGTACGACTGCGCGGTACACGTTGATCTTGGTAGCTTTCTTCAGATGCTTATTGTGCCACACTCGCTTGTAGAGTCTGCCAAACTCACTGTTTCCTTTTGCCAGTCGGTTGTCGATTTCCTTGTCGATCTTGGCATCTGAAGAGATGGTGCACCCCAGGTAGCTGAACTGATGGACTGACTTCAGTTCTGACTGGCCGATGGTGATGTGAGGAGAGTGGTACTCTTCCCGAGGTGCTGGCTGGTACAGGACTTCTGTCTTCTTCAAACTGATCTCCAGTCCAAAGAGCTGCGCAGCTTCTGCAAAGCAGGAGGTTATGCGCTGCAGGGCAGCCTCAGTATGGGCAAGGAGGGCAGCATCGTCTGCAAACAGCAGCTCTCGGACCAGCTGCTCCAGCGTCTTGGTGTGTGCCTGTAACCGTCTCAGGTTGAACAAACTGCCGTCAGTGCGATACCGGATGTAGACGCTGTCTTTGTCATCAAGGTTATCTAGTGCTCGCTGGAGCATCATGCTGAAGATGGAGAAAAGTGTCGGCGCAAGGACGCAACCTTGCTTCACACCGTTGCTGATGGGGAATGGATCGGAGAGGTCGCTGCTATGTCTAACTTGGCCACACTGGTTCTCGTGGAGCTGGATGACCATGTTGAGGAACTCTGACGGACAGCCCAGACGTTCCAGGATTTGCCACAGACCTTTTCTGCTCACAGTGTCAAACGCTTTGGTCAGATCCACAAACGTTGCGTAGAGACCCTTGTTTTACTCGTGGCATTTCTCCTGGAGCTGTCGAAGGACGAATACCATGTCAGTCGTACTCCTGTTGACTCTAAAGCCACACTGACTCTCTGGGAGGTGTTCGTCTGCGATGTTTGGCATCAGTCTGTTCAACAGCACCCTGGCTAGAATCTTGCCTGCGATGGAGAGCAGGGTAATCCTGCGGTAGTTGGAGCAGTCGGACTTCTCTCCCTTGTTCTTATACAGGGTAATGATGACTGCATCGCGGAGATCCTGTGGCAGCTTGCCCTGCTCCCAGCAACAAGTGAACAGCTCATGAAGTTTGGCGTGTAGCGCTGAACCCCCGTGCTTCCAAATCTATGGTGGAATTCCGTCAACGCCTGCCGCCTTACCACTCTTCAGCTGGTCTATGGCCTTTGTGATCTCTACAAGGGTTGGTACTTAATCCATTTCGGTCTTCACCGGTTGTTGGGGGATGCGAAGAATTGCTGAGTCTTGGACCTTGCAGTCAGCGCCGAAGAGTGTCTGGAAATGCTCTGACCAGCGGCTCAGGATCGACGCCTTGTCTGTGAGAAGCGACTGACCGTCTGTGCTGCGCAATGGACTCTGGACTTGGTGCGATGGGCCATACACTGCCTTTAGGGCTTCGTAGAACCCTCTGTAGTCACCTGTGTCGGCACAAAGCTGAGTTTTCTCTACCAGGTCTTTCCACCACTCGCTCTGCATTTCTCGGAGCTTGCGCTGGAGAATGCTGCATGACTGGTGGAAGGCGGCTTTCTTCGCAGGACAGGACGGTTGAGCTAGGTGGGCCTGGTGTGTAGATCTCTTCGCTAGCAATTCCTGTATCTCCTTGTTGTTCTCGTCAAACCAGTCCCCTTTTTTCTTTGTAGAAAACCCCAAGACTTCTTCTGAAGATTGCTGTATGGAGGATTTCAGGTGCTCCAAGAACTCTTCAGGGGAAAGATCAGTAGAGCTGTTGGGGTCCTCAAGCCTAGACTGTAGGTTTGCCTGGAAGTCTGCTTTCACTTCAGATGACTGTAAGCTGCTGATCTTGAGTTTTCTTTGGGGAGCGCCTCTTATCTTTGCTTGGGGTTTGAAGTGGAGACTAAGCTTGCAGCGAACAAGGCGGTGGTCGGTGTGACACTCTGCACTGGGCATCACTCGGGTGTGCAAGACGTCCTTTAGGTCACGCTGGCGCACTAGAACATAGTCAATGAGGTGCCAATGTTTTGACCGAGGATGCAACCAGGTTGTTTTCAGACTGTTCTTTTGCTGAAAGATGGTGTTGGTGATGGTAAACTCTAGCTCTGCGCAAAACTCCAACAGAAGGCGCCCGTTGTCGTTACAGTTTCCAATCCTTTCAGTCCCAGCGCCTTTTATTTTGCGAGAAATTACGAAAAGTTTGATTTGGCGGATTTAGGCCGCAAAAGACCGGTGAAATATAGAAGTTTTAAAGGCGGTCATGACGAACAACCGTTTATTGTATTACAACCATCTTTTTACACCATCAAAATATATCCTTATACTTCACAATTCTACAGAAAAAACATTTTATTTCAAAACTTTACGTGACTATTTGAGCGAGCAAAGAGGTAGCTTTTATGGCTTTGAGACAGGAGGCCAATTTTGGCGAATTTCAAAGCCTCCAAATGGTCCATGGTACACGAGAAAATACCATAAAATTACAACCACTGTAAACGCCAATCATTGCTTTATAACATACTAAAAAACATCTGGCGGCAATTTAAAGCCCTTCCCGTGAGAGGTCAAGATGTAAAGTACTATTTTATGATATCTGCGAATCATGCCTGCAAAGTGCGCTCGTACTTTACTGTCACATTTTTAAATTTTACGCACAAAATGGCCAATACGAAAACAGTTTACTCTTAAGACACCGTATTGAAGATTTACTACACTGTTTTGAGTCGTGAAAGCATTTAGACATGAATCAAAAACATAATTTATCACGCATCAACCGATATACTAGGAGTCGCGTGTCATTTCAAAACACAAACACATTGTCACGCTCACTGATTCAAAAATAGTTTCTTTGGAGCAATAGAATTCAAAAAGTGAGCGAAAGTAAAGAAAATATTCAGGTTTGTGTTTTAAAAACAACAAAGTTTCGATTTTTGGACTTTCTTCGAACATAGTATGAACTACAACAAAAAGGACTGAAGTCGAATTTTCAAATCGAAATTACAGCATTACCAACATTCCGATGTTAGAAAACAGCAATACTCTACGGAAAATAAAGTCAACTTACATGATGCTATTGCGCTCCATTGAAAACCAGTTGATTGAAAACTTGAATGAATGTCAACTTGAATCGAAGTTTCAGCAAATGTAAAGAACAGTTTCTCTTTCTTCTAGGCGTTGATTTTATGGGTGATTGCGTGACATGTTGACACAGGCAACCCATATCGGTTGAACAAAGCTATTCGTGTGACAAATGCACAAGACTCTTCATTAGTAAAATCCCTCCCACCTCCCTGGTAAAATAATATCAAAGTTTATGAATGAATTTTGCTGAAAAATAGAACCTTGTCGTATTTTCACAAACAAATATTGAAGTTAATTTTTCAGTCTTCTGTAATATCAGGTTATCTAAACCGGCATTTACAATCAAAACATCGGTTCGTTTTGATGATAGTGCCGTGCCCCTTTAATGACAGTTAGTAAAACGACAATGCATTAACTAAGAGTAATATATAGTTTCGTGTACCATGGCGTCGTGTCACTATGCAACACTAGTTGGTGGTCCTTGTGGCTCAAGTTCTTATAATCCATCTATCACTGAATGTGTAACAATCAAGGATTGTTCCAAGGATAAAGCAAACGACTGTGTTCTGGGTGGCCAAGAATCAAAGTTACTTCTTGCACGTGCACTTTGTTTTTTGTTTCAAACGTTTTCCTTTGAAAATAATGCACCTAGTAACTGAATGCATTTTTAAAGGCATTTTTGAGATCGATGAAGTGCACTTAAATTTGACTGTGTGCCCTTTACATCGTGATAAACTTTCGCACGATTTTTGAATTCTATTGCTCTAAAGAAACTATTTTTGAATCAGTGAGCGTGACAATGTGTTTTGTGTTTTGAAATGACACGCGACTCCTAGTATATCGGTTGATGCGTGATAAATTATGCTTTTGATTCATATCTAAATGCTTTCACGACTCAAAACAGTGTAGTAAATCTTCAATACGGTGTCTTAAGAGTAAAATGTTTTCGTATTGGCCATTTGTGCGTAAAATTTAAAAATGTGACAGTAAAGTACGAGGGCACTTTGCAGGCATGATTCGCCGATATCATAAAATAGTACTTTACATCTTGACCTCTCACGGGAAGGGCTTTAAATTGCCGCCAGATGTTTTTTAGTATGTTATAAAGCAATGATTGGCGTTTACAGTGGTTGTAATTTTATGGTATTTTCTCATGTACCACGGACCATTTGGAGGCTTTGAAATTCGCCAAAATTGGCCTCCTGTCTCAAAGCCATAAAAGCTACCTCTTTGCTCGCTCAAATAGTCACGTAAAGTTTGGAAATAAAATGTTTTTTCTGTAGAATTGTGAAGTATAAGGATATATTTTGATGGTGTAAAAAGATGGTTGTAATACGATAAACGGTTATTCGTCACGACCGCCTTTAAAACTTCTATATTTCACCGGTCTTTTGCGGCCTAAATCCGCCAAATCCAACTTTTCAAAATTTCTCGCAAAATAAAAGGCGCTGGGACTTTTCAGTTATATTTTCGGAAACAACTCACCAAAGGGGTTCTTTGGATAAAATAAAAAGAATTTTGAATTTTCCTAACTGACGTCGCATTCTCGAGATTTACGGACATGCGCTCTCAACATGAATTTTAGGTCAAAAGGTATATTTCACCTGGCTGATTTGTATATTTCTTTTTTTAAAGATTGGTAATACATCTGAAACAATTACTTTTACCTGAAATTCATTTTACATTACAACTCATACCCATCTGCTGTGTAATGATACCAGTCTTCCAGCAGACAAGAGTTTTGTTGTGTTTGTCAAGTGTCATGTTTACAGAAATGAACTCTGATCTTTGTTATATGTAACGCGCCCGCTTTTAGCACAAAGACACTTGGAATCTGTCAAAGACTGTTTATTGATTATGTTAGCACGCTTTGTTCAGTTTCTATTCCGTGATCAGTGATATCCATTTGAAGCTAGGTATACAAAACACAGTTCCTTTCTATTTCCCATACGTCAAAGAGTACGAACCAAATTCCCTGTCATTAGCACGTAATTTTCAGTTCAATTTGCAGTTTTTTTGTTTTTCTTATTCCAAACTTTCATGTGCTCCATTCTGTAGTTTTTACTGCTTGTGGTGTACTGCTTCTACTGTACCGCAACTGCTGTATAAAGCTTGCGTCCAATAAAGAGACCTGACTCTGCTACCAGGCTAAAGTACATCACTTTGGTTAAACTGGCAAAATCCAGTGCACAACACGTGTCTGCAGCATTGGGAACGCAACAGTAAGAAGTCGAATCTGAAAGCACAGAGAAGATTGGAGGTAAGCCGTACCTTATAGGTTCTCAGGAGGGAGCCGATAACCTTGTGAATAGAAATGGAGAAAGACCCTCCAACGGAGGAGACCAAGGAGAAATTGGAGCAGAACAGAGGTCACGAAAGGTCTTGCAAAATGCAGTAGACAGAAAACCCCAGGAAGTTAACAGTTTACACAAAAGGCTCCTTAAAATGATAAGGGCCGCTGAAGACCCTGATGACAGCCTTAACACAGAAGGTGTTTTGCACGATCTCACCACAGGATCGGTAAAGTTAAACGAGGCAATACAGGAGTTAACATGCCCATGACGTAAACAATGACTTTGGAGCCGACGTCCTTGTTACTAAAGAAACTCGAACACTACAACACGCTTATGCTGTAATGGAGCCAATAAAGAATAGAAAATCCAACAAATTGTTGGAGATAAACGCTGATATGAGTCATTGTTCATCATGCATCAGCAAATCAGTCAAGTCCCTGTCATGTGTGTCTTCAGTGAGCACTGCTAGAATTAAAGCAATCGCAGAGGCTGCCACGGCACGCAAAAGCGCAGAACTCGAGTGAAAATCGCAGAAAAGGAACTTCAGCTTTGAGAGCGTGAAGCAGAGTTCGAACAGGAAAGCACAAAAAGGATTTAGCTGTTCTCACGGGAAACAAAAGGGTCGTGATGGCCGACGCAAAGGTCAACGCCATCAAACAGGCGATGACAGACGATGAAATCGGCGAAACCAGCGAACTGCCCGGCATGGGTGCATACGATTCCTAGCCGGGAATCATTACCTGCAAAAAACACCACTTGCTCAGCCGCTAACCAAGCGAAACAAAATGCCGCCTTTTCACAATTTTCAAACATAGCCCACCTGCCTATCAATGACGGCTCACAGCGCAGAACAGTCATTGCCTCGACACCGATATGAGACGTTGCCGGAAGTCAACTCATCGAAATTTTAACATAGACAAATCAACAAATAGTCGTAAGCATGGCAAGACAAAACTTTCCAAATGTCAACTGGACATTTTTAGCAGAGACGCCACTCTTTTCCATCCTTGGAAAGCCCCATTCAAAGCCATGATTAAAGACGCCAATGTTTCTCCCATCCAAGAAATAAACTATTTACAACCGTTGGTCGATAATGTTAGAAGACACCAAAGTGACCCAATCACGCTACTGTAGAGCTTGTGGAAAGAACATTTCGGCAGCGCGGTTATAATCACTCATGTCTTACTGGAGTGTATGCAAAGGGGCGCTACATTTAGCAAAAGCGACAATGCGAAATTGCAGCATTTCGCCAACCTTTGCGCTGATGTGGAGAGCAAAATGTCGTATCTTCCTGGCCTTGCGTGTCTCCAAATTATCCAAATACAATACAGCCAATAGCGGAGAAACTCCCACCTTCACTGCACAGGAAATGGGAAAAGGAGATCACAAAGTACGCGGAAACTAACGCATCCGCCTACCCCAACTTCGAAAGATTTGGGAAGGTCTTCCAAAGTCAACATGAGCTGAAGAATAACTCCAACATTTTGGAGCGCAGCAAGTCAATTAATCACCCTACCAATCCCCCTGCACCCAACACACACTGAGCGAGCCGCAAAACACACAAGACAAACGCCTGCCCAGTACCAAACAAACAGGAAACGCCTTTGTATGCTAATAGCTTGAGGAGAAAGCAATGTCCACTCTACGACCGCGAGGGCTACAACCTATCCCATTTGGGACTCTAGTGGAGCCCAATCCTGTAACAAAATTGTACTGGCCGACGTGTGCAGTAGAGAATTGGCAACCCAAATTCGGCACGTGCATGCTATTATTGACGAGCAGAGTAACAGTTCCCTTATTAGCAGCAGACGGCCCACTGGAGAGGTACTACCTGTCAACCTGTAGTACAGAAAGGGAAGAGAAGTATGGCTGTCGGATAACTGGGGTCACACTACGATCATTAAATGGAGCCGAGTCAACGCTGCCGACATTGATAGAGTGCGACAGCATCCCACAAGATAGGCACAAAATTCTCACACGACAAATGGCGAGATCTCCCCACCTACAAGAAATAACAAGCCAGATGTGCCTCAACTTTGTAGATGGTCTAGCCCACGTGCTTGTACATTGTACCAGTCTCCACACAAGCACCACAGGCAACTTTGAGTTAAGGAAGATAGGCGGCTATGAGCTGGTACCTTGCCAAAGCAAGTTTATGGTTGAAGGGAGCCTAGCACAAACAAGTATAGAAGACAACATCTTCGCCACTACTAGACATGACAATCAAGTCCCCATGTCTCGAAAAGACTGAAAATTCCTAGAAATCATGGACAGAGAAGGGCACAAAAACAGCCAAGGCAATTTAGAGATGCCCCCTTCCCTTTCGTCACAAGGAAGTGCAAATGCTGAACAACCATATGCGAGCAGTCAATCGTCTGAACAGCTTACTGCGTACCCTGAAGAGAAAACCACAGATGCAGTTCGACTACTTCGACTTCATGAAGAAAATTATTGAAAGGCCATGCCTCAGTGGCATCAGTAGGGGAGGTTAAGCCTGAAGCAAAGTCCGGCAAAGTTTGGTACCTCCCCAACTTTAGCATGTACCATTCCAAAAAGCCCACGCAGATTAGACTTGCGTTCAACTCTTCCACAGAGTACAATGGAGTACTACTGAACAAGACCCTACTACCCGGCCCCGACCTGATGAACAGCATGGTCGGTGTCCTAGTTTCCTTTAGGAAGGAGAGCACAGCAGTCGTGTGATATCAAGCAAATGCTTCACTACTTTACACGTCACCGTCACATCAGAAGAACCGCAACTTACAGCGAGGAGGAGTTCAGAGAAGAAGCAAAGAAGTTCGTATGTCAATGACGGCTTAGCTTCAACAACAACGCCACAACAAGCCGTTACCTTGGTAACCAATGCACAGGCCATGTTAGCGAAGTCTTATCTACAACTCCATAAGGTTGTCTCCAACTTCGTAGAGGTCATGGAAGCCTTCTCCCCAGAAGACAGAGGAAAGGACATTCACGACCTCGACCTGCATCAAGACAGTCTCCCGGCCCAGTGTTCGCTGGGAGTGTACTGGGACCTAACAAAACACACCTTTACCTTCAAGGTGTGTCTATCCAGCAAGCCTTTCACCCGCAGAGGAGTACTCTCAGTCGTAAATTTAGTATATGACCCACTTGGCTTAGCCATTCCGGTACTCCTAGAAGGTAAGCTTCTTCTCAACCAATTGGTGAGCATGGGGAAGGGGAAGAATAAGTCTGCCACCTTAGGATGGGAAAACCCACTCCCAGACAGTCTCCTACAGTGGCAGCGTTGGAAAGACTCCCTCTTCCACCTAGAAAACATATTGGTACCCCGCTGCAATCATCCAGCAAATTTTAGCAGAGTTATTCACACAGAAATACACCCATTTTCCGACCCTAGCTAAGATGCCATTGGAGTCTTTGTCTACTTACGCTTAGTCAGTGATAGTGGAGACATAGCCACGCCCCTTCTATTTGGCCAGTCGAAAGTTGCTCCCCTGCAGATTACTAGCATCCCACATCTGGAGCTCTGTGGAGCTGTGCTAGCCACACAAGCAGTCGCCAGGATACTCAAAGAAATCGACATCCAAATAGACGAAGTCATATTCTACACCGACTCAGAAGCAGTTCTCGGCTATATCCAAAATGAAAGCCGAAGATTCTACATCTATGTCGCCAACTGCATAGAAACTATTCAAAGAATATCCTCACCCAGCCAATGGAGGTACGTTGAGACAAGTGAGAATCCCGCGGACCTGGTCACACGTTGCCTCAGTGTGAATATGTCCTATGTTACAGAGTAAAAGTCTTCCAGAGTCAAGTTTGAGTTCCAGCCATGTTAACACCCTATTCGTAATTTCATGTAACGAGTACGGTAACAGTTGTTTATAGTTAGAATTTGGACACATGATATGTCCGTAAGTATCTAAGTACTTCCTAATTTACACTTTTCTCCTTTGCTAGAATTTATCCCTTCTCGACAAAAACAATAAAGCAAGCTTAATCTACATAAAACACACAATTTGTGAAATTTGTTAAGAAGTTACCCCTGAAAGAAAAAGTGAATAGTTCAGTGTTAAGTGTGCTGCTATGACTGAACGGGGACAGTTCCGTCCTGAAGAGGTGCAATTTTCTGTAGGTTAGCTAAATGTATCTAAAAGGGATTTCACGAGTCCACTTACAAATTGACCTGAATAAGTCTGACAAACTTCACTGAGAAAAACGCCAACTTATCAGTTGGACTTAAAATGATTCAAAACTGTTTAGCTATAAAGCTAGTTAATGTATCGCAATGCTCATATTTGTCAGCAGTATAATAAATTTTAATTGTGTAAGTTCATACATAACTAGACGATATGAAAATGTTTGTTTTAATTATCTTCCTAAATTTCCAATTAAATTATCTTCTTTTACTAATTAAACTGTTGTTTAACATGGAATGAGTCTGAAGGGGACTTACTGAAGTAAAAATAAAACAGTTTTTATTGCCCAAGTCTACAAGAGTGAAAATAAGTTTTGGAGCAGTTTCATTTTTGTTATCTTTTCTTATTACATTCCGCTTTCTTGTGATAGGATCCCAATTTTGGAGAGGAAACCGCAAGATACTGGCAGCAAAGAAGAGCCAGGTGTCTTACCTAAGAAGGGGTAAGGGAAAAAAGAAAAAATCCAGAACAGGTTAAGGAGGATTGTATCCGAACCCGCAGAGGAGGAGGAGGAAGAGGAGGAGGAGGAGGAAGAGGAGGAGGAGGAGGAGGAGGAAGAGGAGGAGGAGGAGGAGGAAGAGGAGGAGGAGGAAGAGGAGGAGGAAGAGGAGGAGGAGGAAGAGGAGGAGGAGGAAGAGGAGGAGGAAGAGGAGGAGGAGGAAGAGGAGGAGGAGGAAGAGGAGGAGGAGGAGGAGGAGGAGGAGGAGAAGGAGGAGGAGAAGGAGGAGGAGGAGAAGGAGGAGGAGAAGGAGGGGGAGGAGAAGGAGGAGGAGGAGAAGGAGGAGGAGAAGGAGGAGGAGAAGGAGGAGGAGAAGGAGGAGGAGGAGAAGGAGGAGGAGAAGGAGGAGGAGGAGGAGGAGAAGGAGGAGGAGGAGAAGGAGGAGAAGGAGGAGGAGGAGAAGGAGGAGGAGGAGAAGGAGGAGGAGGAAAAGGAGGAGAAGGAGGAGGAGGAAAAGGAGGAGGAGAAGGAGGAGGTCGAGAAGGAGAAGGGGGAGGTCGAGAAGGAGGAGGAGGAGGAGAAGGAGGAGGAGGAGGAGGAGGAGGAGGAGGAGGAGGAGGAGGAGAAGGAGGAGGAGAAGGAGGAGGAGGAGGAGGAGAAGGAGGAGGAGGAGAAGGAGGAGGAGAAGGAGGAGGAGAAGGAGGACATCACAGAAATTGGCTTGGCTTGGCTTGGCAGGGCCATCTCACCAGCAAACCAAACAAGTGCAGGTACAACAGCTCCCTGCAGCAGCAGCTGACTGTTCCACACAACAAACAGTAGAAGAAGAAGCTGCGAAAATTCTCAAGGCCATATTTAAGTATTAAATTTGTCTCAGTGAATGTAAATTACCAGCAGCAGCTTGTGCATCTTGTTATGCCGTGATTGGTTGTGTACATTGTTTGGAGCAATGGATTGAATCAAGCAGTTCTCTTTCCAAGTGTCCACTGTGCCGTATCACTGCAGATTATGCCATTGTACCCCTGGTACGTGAGATTGCCAATATTTTGGGACAGTCAGTCCCTAGAGCTTCTGGAGATGACGGAGGTAGTGACACTGACACCATTCCATACGGTCATGCAGATAATGAACAGTATCATTCAGACGATGACTTTGAAGTCCTTCCCCCAATGATGTAACACAGCTTTGGCTCTATTTCCAGAGTTCAGGACTGTGAACTGAAGAGTCACATGTTTTCAGATTTAGTGCAAATAAATGTTGACTGCTTGCTAATCATTTAAGTTGGTCGGTTTGTTAGTTTACAGTGCAAAAAGCAATCAAGGTCTTCCAGATTGCTACAACCACTTTCAAAATGGTTGAGACACTCTCCGTAAAATATGCCGTTCCCTTTAAAATTGCGCCAAAAATTGAAAACGAAGTAACAATTTCCGATTCCGACCCCCCACCCCCCTTTCAAAGTTGTTGCTTAGCCAACTCAATGTCATGCTGCAGGTTAACAACATTGAGATGGGGGAGGGGGGTGAAAGATTTCTAAATATTTTACAATCTCGAAAGTACCAAAAAAAGGTCTAGTGTCTCAACCCCTTTTGAAACTGGTTGTCTCATGGGGTGATATTTTTAACAAGCTAGCATGAAAAGGGTATTCACTGAAAGAAGCTTTAAAATACACCAAAACAAAAAGGAATAATTTTTTTTCAAGGTACTAACAATAAATAAATCCAAGCAGAGCCATATAAAGGAATAAGAGAGGTTCTAAAACATTCAATTTTCGAATTTGTGTTTATGACGCAAGAATAATTAGGTGGAGGAAAAAAACGCGATCAAGATGGTTTTCAACAGTGAAATAGATGCTAAAACAAAGGCTCTTGTAAAGTTTCTAAAGGAAGACAGTTTCCTAACGGTTAAAGAAATAACGAAAAGATGCAAAGTTTCACGAGCAACGGTTTACCGCTGTTTAAAGCCCAGCAAGATTAAGGAGAAGAGGAAACCATCCGGCAGACCCCGCAAAATCTCATCACGAGACGAAAGAGTCATTCGAAGAAACATAGGAAGACTGCACAAAATAGAAGGTAACTTTTCATGCCATCGGTTAAGAGCACAATGTGGACTGGAACATGTGTCACTCATCACGTTCAATAGAGCCTTAAAGTGTATGGGCTATAAGGTTTGTGAAGCAAGAAGAAAAGGGATTTTGAGTTCCGCCGATCGCGTGAAAAGGGTTCAGTTTGCACGAGGAGTACAGGCAAGGTTTGAAGAAGATTTCTGGAAGCATAAGGTATCTTTTTACCTGGATGGTGTAAGCTTCTGGTACAAAAAGAACCAGGTGGACGATGCGAGATCACCGCACTCGAAAATATGGCGAAAAAGAAACGATGGAATTGATCCGGGGTGTGTAGCTAAAGGTTCACACACAGGATCAGGCAGTAGAACTGTTAACATGATTGTAGTAATTTCATACAGGAAAGGTGTTATTTTTTGTGAACAATACCAAAAATTAGATGGAGATTACATTGCTGATTTCATTCGTAGAAACTTTCGTAAAATATTAAGGAAGAGCGGAAGGCGTAATTCAAAGTTATTTGTACACGATAATTGTCCAGTTTTAAACTGCGCAAAGGCACGCCAAGCTCTTAAAGCTATGAGGGCGGAATTATTCACTATACCACCAAGATCACCCGATTTGAATCCCATTGAAAATATATTTAATATAGTTAAACGGGAATTGAAAAGACAGGCCATACGAAATTATATAACATACGAAACTTATGAACAATTTTCAGAAAGAGTGAAATGCACTCTTTACGGTATGGAAAGCGATGTAGTTGACAAGACAATCGCTTCGATGAACAAATGCTTACAACTGATAAGAAAACATAAGGGAAAGCGAACAAAATACTGAGCTTATCATTATTTAGAAGGTTTCGATTACTACCACTGCTGTAAACCATTGTAATAAACGCACTTTGTCACGCACTAGTGCTCAATTTGCGAGTAGTTACTAGGCAACACTTTCAAAAACGTTTCAAGCTTCTAATAACTCAATTCTTTCTTAATATCACCATGTAAAATATGTAATTGCAAGAGGAACTTAACTCAATACATTTGGGAAAGAGTAAACCGCCTAACATATTTTACATAAGATTTCCCAACGGTCTACATGATTAGCACGGTCTACATGATTAGCACGGTCTACATTCTGTTATTAAAGAGAACTTATCTTATCTTTTGACCTGCATTGTGTAGACCGTGTAGAGCGTGTAGACCGTGAGATCCGGTAGGTGATGTTTAATTAATTGCACAAGGCTTAGTAAAAATAAATGTTTCCAATAAGTCAGTTCAGTTTAAAATGAGAGAGGCAAAACATTTCGGACATTTGGGGATTTCCTTCTGGTTTCGTTCTTCTATTCTTACGTTAAAATGAAAAATTTTCCAACGCACCGCCATCATTTCCGTTTGCCCGTTCATCAATCACGCCATTCTTAATGTAAATAATGGGCTGTTTTCCTGTGCAAAATATAGGAGTGTCTTTGTCAAAGACAATGCCTCTAGCATAATGAGTCTTTGGAGCAGGTAGATGTACAATTTGTCCCTCAAGCATTAGAAGAAAATCATTGCACTGGATTACTTGTTGCGACCACCGGAAATCGTCAATAGGTTCTGTACAAAAAGCATCAAGCAGGCCTCAGTGCCATGGTCAACTCTTACCATATCCCAAATGCCCTCACAGAGGAGGATCTCCTTACAGAGATTCACAGGGAAGAAAAAGCGTTTCTAAAATAAATACACTGTTAATACTGCAAAAGGTAGATCAGCTGAAATTAAAATTAAAAAAATTTTTCACCAGGTAAAAATGATAAACAAAGAGATAATATTATTAACAACAAAAAGGTAAAAATTACAACAAGTAATTAAGAATACAAAATTTGTGTATCTCTTAAAAGCGGCAGAGAATGGTTTAGCGGGAGACTAGGTTTTACAAACGTAGAAGGGGGAAAGTGATACCATAATCCTGATCATTTAACAAACCTGAAATGTGCATATATAATGACTGCATTTTTTTAGGCATGGAAAACAAATTGATGATTCTTGAGCTACAGCCATTGCTAAGTGCATAAAACGTACATCCATACATCTCCAGTTTTTCATTTTGGTCACAATGTAGCTTGTTTCCATAGTAAGGTGCATTATAGGGAACCAGATTTCTTTGATGCACCGTGTCCTCCCTTCACCTCACATGATCTGCTGGATTCACACGTCTCAACGACTTCGCTGCATGTTTTCCGCTTAGTGGTAATCCCTTGCTACGAACATAGGCTGTCATCAATTTTCGCCCATAAGTTGGTCCAATCTGATATTTAAGACGAATTTGTCTCAAATAATGGGATATATAACGACACAAAGTTGAAAGATAAATGGAGTGCAGGAAGTCTTACCTCGCTCACACGCTGTTGAATGACAGCATCTATCTCCGCTTCATTCAATTTCTTATACCGTGTTTAGAACAAAATAAACACAAGATTCTCTCAGAGAAGCCTCTTCTTACTTCTGGAAACCTTTTCTTGAATAGATTACTGATCTCTTTTCTACGTTTTGTTCGCTTTTATCTGGCTCCTTATCACATTAATATTACTTTCAAAATATTCCATAATGGTTGGCGCCAAATTCAAACTGAAAGTCAAAACTGATTACCAGTAAACAAACGGCGCAAAAAAAAGGCGCGTCAACTAAATGTTGACAGCTGTCACCTTGACAGCTGCCAGCCGAAAAGTAGAAACAAAGATAAGAAAGTCGACTTTTTTCGACTTTGTGTAAAAAGGCAAAAAGCTGAAACAGCTCGAGAAATTTTCCTTTCTCACTTTTTTATGATTATTGAGATACAAATGTTACTCAAGAAAGTTGGTTCACTTTATATCAAAGACAAATCCTAAAAATGTCCCGCTTTTTATGAGAAAAGGGGACGCTTTTCTCAGGTTTTCATAATGGCGAGTCGAAATTAAAAAATGGTGTCCTTTTTTTGTTTTGAGTGTAAAATACAAATGAACATCTTGATTTAAAGGCATTTTTCATTTTCGTAATCCACGTTTTTTGTAAAATGTAGAATTGCCGGAACTGACCACTGATTAAGAAGATTGAGAAATTCACTACAGAGCACGGTTGTGAATGGAAATTAAACCCACTGCATGCGTCCCACTTCAGAGGTGTATGGGAAAAGCAGATCCTGACAATCTGCCGTATTTTAGACGCCATGCTAGCTGAGCTCGGCCCAAGGCAATTGACGCATGAACTCCTGACAACTCTCATGGCGGAGTTCACTGCTATCATGAACGCCCAACCCATTGCAGCCTTGCTTTCAGACATTGACAACCCACAGCCCCTGTCACCAGCTATGCTTCTAACAATGAAAACGCAAACCAGGACCACCCCCCAGAAACTTCATACCCCCAGATCTATATGCAAATCGATGTTGGAGGTGGGGACAGTACCTTGCAGACCAGTTCTGGTTACGATGGTCCCGCTAGAAAGGAGTTAGTAAAACAGAACGAGGAATCTGAAAGACTCAGCGAAGAACTTCACAATCTAGAGTAGTATACTCGCAAAAATTCATTAGGATTTCATGGTATACAGTACCACAAGACGCTTAATCCAACACAGCAGAAGTGGTAATCAAAGTAGCAAACGCTCTTAACATCTCTGTAAAACCTAAAGATCTTGAGATATCTCACAAGCTCAACTACAGCAAGGTAATAATCGCAAAATTCTGCAGTCACAAGGTCAAATCAGCGATTTACAGAGAGCGCACAAAGCTAAAACAAGTTAAAGTCTCCGACCTCTTTCCTAGTTATCCCTTCTCTGGGCAACAGTGAATTTTCATTAACGAGAACATAACCGCGTTTCGGCGTAGAGTGGTGGAAGAGGCAAACAAGCGACGGAGAGAGGGAACACTAATAAGCGTCTGGACTTTAGATGGTAAAATATTTGTCAAGACCTCTCCAAGTGGATCACCAACCCGGATTTTTTTGCAAGGAAGACCTGGACAATATGTAGCAGATAAAGAACCCGTATCTTTTTAAACATTAAGGTAAAGTCAGGAAAGGGCGTCTAAACATTAAGGATTAATGGACTCCCCCCACAAACTGTTAATTTTTATTTTTTTGTTGCGTGTTCAGTGTTGCATCCAGGTTTTAGGTTTTACTGGGTAGGGGTCCTCTGGACCCCTTGGACAAATATTTGGGGGTCCTATCATAAACATTGATTTCAATCACATCGTAATTTGATGATGAAGACAAGTGAAAAATCGCATTGTTGGTGTGCGCCATTTTGAAAACTGCGATTACTGGGCCGAGTAAATGTTTCTTCCTTTACCTCAGCGAGACGCTACGGCTCCCTCAAACTAAAACGTGTTTGTTATGAGAAGTCAGAACTCAAAAAAGACGGAGCGAATGAATGCGAAAATCCGTCATCGGTAGCAATTGTGTATCAGAAGGCATGACGCTCCAGTGTTCATCTTCGGAAGTTCGTTGTTCCACATGTGCCAAGCGGATTGTTTTTCTTTGCGTCGATACAAGTGGACGAAACATTTTACCTTCTTTGACCTTGAGCTATTTGATATCGCTGAGCCATTGGCGTCCAAATGACTTGCAGACTTTGATTTCAGGGATCAATTTGGAACTTACTTCACTGGCTTCTCGCTTTACGCTAGTTTTTTTACCGAACAACGATTTTTCTTTGAAGTTATGCTGATGCAAAAAATAAAAATACGCCAACCAGAATTCTATCTTTGTTATGCATTTTCTTGTTGGATCAATCAACGTCGAGTATGTGAAAACAAAGCGGGAGTCGGTATTCTTTTTAATAACAACTTCAACTTGAAGACTCTAAAGGCTTTTATGGATCCGAATGGCCGTTTCGTACTATGTGATATCAAAACAAACAGTAAACTTCTTACTCTAGCAAATGTATATGCACCTAATGAGGACGACCCAGATTTCTTTCAGGCTGTTTTTACTCACTTATCCAGCTT
>OX453283.1:9610293-9645293 GCA_949710005.1 Ricordea florida
CACGTGCTCGTATCCAACTCACCGAGGGCCGCGGAAAAGAATAACGAAACCATGACGCATAAGCGCCACCCTGTCGGAAGAAATATACCAGATTCACCATGCCAAAGTCCCTATCGGCTCAGGTAAGCATAAATATGTGCAACCAGACCGCAGTAAATAGTTTTCCGAGTCGAGGGTTGACTGGTAAATGGTCAAAGGCGCATATTTTAAGGCGGTTTTTTTTTCACAGGTCACATTCGACAGGTCAAAGTACAGGTCATCATGCTACAGATAAATAAACAGCATTAAATTTGTCTCCTATCATTATCCAAAACATGCTTTGGAACGAGTACCAAACTGTTTGGATTAGCTACCTATCTAACCTATCAAAAAAAGGTAGAGAGCTGCATTTTGCAATCGTGACCTGAGAAATCTGACCTGTAAAATGTACCCCTCACTTATTTTATTTGCTGTCCGTTACTTTTATCTTTACATCCTTCGTAATAGAGCAGGGGGGAATGAAATCTCATTCGTTCATTAACTCTTTTTAACATATCTAAATAAATAGCCTGCCTACCAGGCGTTGGTGTTCTGCGTTTTTCTTTCCAAACGTAAGTCACGCTGTACGGAAAAATGCAAAAACTATAAATAGATATATAATAATTACTGATCGTCGTCCAAACCCATTGTTTTCTGTCTGCATTATATCATCGAATGCCGAGAGAAAAAAAATGCAAACCAAGTGTGTGAGAAAAACGGGTGCGGTCTTTTTTGGTAGCAGGGAAATTATCAGGGGTAATCTTACACGTGCTAAATCGACACGCAGCATTATTAAAACACGCAGCATTATTAAACCTATAACAAGCTGCATTATTAAAAATAATGCTGCGTGTTTTGGTTTTAATAATGCAGCATGCTTTACATCCGTATATCCACTGCTGAAGCACTTCCTCGTCTCTCGCCATTCTTTAAAGATATTCAGCGCCCAATTCTACTTCCTTCGACTAGCATCGGAACTGTCTTCAAACCTCCGACATTCGTCAGATGAGATTGGCGCACGAAATCTTTCACTCCCTAGTAACAGCAAGAGAAAATGAGGTAACAACCAATACTCCTCGTTACACAAACAATTAGGACTGAAAATATTTAGAAAAGTACATGACTATCTGTCTCACTAGAAAACGAACTAACCAAAGTCAAGAACATTTGTGTCCATATCCGCTTCTAATACTTTAATGAATAAAATTATTATCCTCTGATCATTTTCTGTGCCCTTCACTCGTCGACACACCCATTCCCGAACAACAATTACAACATCGGGTTACACACAACTAAGGAAAACCAAAAGAACTGTAACGACTGAGAAAGTACTTACCATCTCATTCATCCGACTTAATAGTAAACGTTGACTGCGTAA
Source organism: Ricordea florida (assembly GCA_949710005.1). NCBI lineage: Eukaryota > Metazoa > Cnidaria > Anthozoa > Corallimorpharia > Ricordeidae > Ricordea > Ricordea florida. Next base: position 9,611,690 of record OX453283.1, read on the forward strand.
GACACAATTCTTCTTCAGAACTGCTTTCGCAGAAGTTTTCCGCCATCATTCCAAACAACGAGTTGACTTTCAGAAAGAACTGTGTTTGTCGAGCAATATGCAAATTGAATCTACCTTGACAAACAAACAGTCAATAACTCGTTTCTGGTTGCATTTTTCACACGTACATGTCAAGTTATGCTCATGAAAACAATAGCTAATGTGGCAGTTACCTTGAATAAAAAGTATCGATTGAACGCCATGAATTGTTTAACTTATTGTTTTCCACAGAAATACAAAAGGAGGGTGACATTCGATGATATAATTGCAGACAGAAAACAATGGGTTTGGACGACGATCAGTAATTATAATAGATAATTACTTCGGCTCGCAGCATTATTGGATATAATGCAGACAGCTTCGGCCTGCGGCCTCAGCTGCCTGCATTATATCCAATAATGCTGCTCGCCTCAGTAATTATCTATTACATAACGACGTTTCACGATGTTTCATATGTCACCTCTTGATATTGATATGTCAACCAGTGGCTTATTGGCGGTTCAGAGAAAGAGTCCTTTTGTTCTAACGGTTTTCAGATTTCAATAACAAAAAGAATGTTTGTAAACATTGATGCTGGGTGAGGATGACGATGACGATGACGATGATGGTGGTGGTGGTGGTGCTGAAGGTGGTGGCGATAATGATGGTCATCGTGTTAGTGCTGTATTTTATTGCACTGTGTTATATTGCATTTGATGGTTAATCTGTTGATCCTTATTATTTTTATAACAGCTGTGTGTTCGACCTGCCGGGGAGCCCATTACAAATCCCGGAAGACTGCATGTTCAACGTCTGAAGAGCAGGTAAGGTACTACACATTGGCGACGCATGGACAGTCCATGACATTACTGGCCTTTTCAGCTGTCAAATCGTGAGTAGGTAATAAAGGTAGTATCAGATATATTTGGGTGGTTTTTTACAAAGTGCGCACAGGGACCCTTTCGTGTATAATCTATAACCAGTGAAAAGTAACAGTTACCACCTGTGCTACTTTTCTTGACTTTGCTTGACAGGGGGTGGCCATTGTGAATAATTTAGGCAAGGTATTGTTGTTGTGTTTTGAGGTTCCTGACTTGCGATCGCCATTTTGAATAATTATTGAGACCGCAGTAATTTCGGAATAACGTTGTTCCAAAGTTATTTCGGTCCCACACACAAAAAGGTTTCCGAAAGGTTTCCAAACGGTAACTCCACTTCCAAACAGTCGTAACTTTTGTCCTTCGTGTCTAAATGTAATTGTTCACCATCCTCGGAGACCTAGTGGCAGATTGTGAAAGATAAATAGGGACAGAGGTAGGGAAAGTCTAAACGGACGGAAAGAAATCGCTCGCCTTGACTTTCCCTCTCTCTACTCCCCCCCCCCACCACTACTATCTGCCCCTTGGTCTCCAGGGATGACTGAAGACAGAAGCAACCGCAATTATTATTATTATTGTTATTATTAAATTTTTATTCGTATTTTATCCACAACCGACTTGAGAGCTCCCTTTGGGAGCGGCTAAGAAAGAGATGTAGAGTCCCCACTGTTGCATGTTTTGGAGACGTTTGTGTTTGTCCTAATCCATGTTATTATTACACTTTAGCATCTTTATGCAGACGCCTTGGTGATTGAAGATGACATCCAGGAGTCCCAGTCCGCCACTGTCTCCGCCATAACTGTTTCCGAGGAGGGCGCACCGCCAAGCGCAGTGTGCGCAGATGTCGCCAGCACTGATGAGGGGTCGGAAAAAGTCTCTTCACAGTCCTATTCGTCCCAAGCCTCGGTACCAGAAGAAGAGATTAGTATATGGATTGACGAAATGGAGGAACAAAACAACAAAAGACAGAAATTGAACAACGCTGTCCACAGCATCTCAGGTGGACGATACAGCCCTTTGATGTCCACCCTAAACATAACCTGGGACGACGTCTCCGACACTCAGCAGCGATATTACATCCGCAAAGCCAAAGAGAGTATAGCAACCTCATTGTCTGTCATCGCTCCTGGTCAAGAGGAACTGGTTTGGAAGGCGTTGAAAACTGAGGTACGTTTGGATGCAGATAGAGACAACCAAGGAAAGAGAAAGCGTTTTGATCCAAGCTCTGGTCTTGTCGACGTTTTGATCAAAGCATACGAGCAAGCAGATCACTGGCAAACAAAGCGACACATCCTATCCCTCTTTGCGGACGACTTTTCACGAGCCGAGCTTCAAGAAATGATTTCCGGGCTCTCCAAATGGCGCATAGACCAGGCTCGCCAGCATGCAACAGAAGCCGGGAAAGGTCAGCCGCTCCCTGAACTTCCTAGATTCCGTGCAAAAATTGACCTTGAAAAGGTGGATCATTTCATCGAATTTATCTCCAGACCAGAATTTGTCCAAGATGTGGCGTTCGGAACAAAAACACTCAAGCTTGACTCTGGAGAGAAGATCATCATCCCAGCGGTCATTAGAACCGTCATCCCTGCACGCATTATCAGACAATATTTAGACTATTGTAAAGAACAAGAGTTCGAGCCGGCAAGTGAGCGTTCTCTCTATCGGATGATTGAAGTATGTTCGGCTTCCATACAAAGATCCCTTCAGGGACTTGACAACACCACTGCGGAGGGCGCTGAGGTGTTCGACCAAGCCATGTCTATGTTGGAGCGCTTAGCTGATCATGGAATTGACGTGACTGCAACTCAGAGGATGCTAAAGGATGGAAAGCGGTACTTGAAGAATGATTTCAAGACACACGTTGGACGAGATGAACAGTGTAGTGATCACTGCACAGTCCACGCACTTAGTGATAACAATGCCGGGGAGTTTAGAGGAGAATGTGACCATCAACACGACTACGAATGTGAGCGCTGTCAAAGTCTGGAGGAGGTGCTGGGAGAGGTGGCAGAGATGCTAGAGAAAGCGGACATGATGGACGAGGAGAGGGTTAGGCTGAGGTTTGAGTACTCTGAAAGTGTGCGTAGCATTAAGGCGTGGAAGGCTCACTTGTTACGGTCAAGTAATCAGGACGAAGCCAAGCAAGAAGCCCTCCAGAAGTTAGACGAGAACTCGTGTCTTGTTATTATGAACTGGGCAATGAAGTTTTTGCCTGTACAGTACAGAGAACAAATGAGTGACTTTTTTGGAAAGAGGGGCAGGAGCTGGCACATCAGTGCTGTAATCACTAGAGCAGCTGTAGAGAGCAAGCATGAAGTGGAGTGTTTTGTGCACATTTTCAACAACTGCACCCAAAATAGTTTTGCAGTTCTTTCGATCATAGAGGACTTGCTGCACAAGGTCAAACAAGAGTATCCAGTTGTGACAACTGGATCTTCAATCTGGATCAATCAATCTGGATCTATTCTTGCCAGGAGGTTGGATGCGTCCTGACCTTCAAGACCCAGGCCGAGGCAGACAATCATATGGACACGGGCAAGCACCGTCTTGAGGTAGACTGTGAGTCCACGTATGACCGCATTAGAAGGAAATGGGCGGGGATGGTGACAGGGGTGACTTTCGCTCCTGATTTGCCATCAACCTCATTGCAAGGTGGAGAAAGTAGAAGCGCTGCCCATAGGCCATTGGGATGGGCTCTGAAGGAAACAAAACGACCCACCAGGATGACTGATAACGTCAAGACCTTCTTGATGGAGAAATTTGACGAAGGTGTTAGAACTGGAAACAAGGCCGATCCTGTGCAGGTAGCAAGGGAGATGAAGACTCTCAGAAATGAGGACGGGCAGCCCACCTTTAAGCCTGAAGAGTGGAGGACTGCACAGCAGATCAGCAGCCTGTTCTCACGTCAGACAGCGGCGCAGCGTCATAGGGCTGTTGATGCCGAGGAAATCCCTGATGAAGATATCGAGGCCGCAGAGTCGGAAATGGCCTTAGACACCCTTAGAAGTTTGGTGATGAATGACATGGGCAAGCCGAGCCATCCAATTGCTGTGGGTGACCGCAACATCTGCGAACTTGTAAGAACAAACAGACTTCGCTCATTCAAACTAGCAGTCCTGAAAGAAATGTGCGAGCAGCTACACCTAACAACAACTGGACCGCTGTCAAGGAAAAAAACTTTCTTTGAGGCCATTGAAGCATTTTCTGAGAGCTGCACCTGCTTTCAAAAGTAACCTTTAAGAGTTTTAATAGGGACGATATGCCAAGGCGTAGTTGCTCGTGGGATTTGTTGACATTTGTTTCCTGGGGCCTGGGGTGGGGGGGGGGTCCTGTGATCTGTGTGGCACTGGCCAGTGTTTAACCTGCGTAGCTCTTTTGCTGTGTGCTAATCCGGTATTGCGCGTAAACGAAACCGCAGCTATGCATGCTAGCCAGTGTTCTGTTGTGTTATTTTAGATATAAAAACTGATTTTCGCAGTTTTAGTTTTCCTGCCAACTGCGCAGATGTAGTCATTGAAGACATTAATGACAGTGTAGTACCAGAGAACATACTACGATTTCGTTAAACAGATGAAAGCATTTCACTCGTGGGATGAAGAGGAATAACTGAGTTTTTATCATTCCAGCTATAAAAGGTTCTCTATTCCAGTTCCAAAAATTTATAACGATTTTATTTTTATCTATTATATTTCGTTATTCATTACTGTCGATAATTTTTCCATATTATTCCATTATTATCGATACCCCATCCTTAGATAGGGCTCAATTTCCTCAAATTCTTATTTTTTATTACAAACGTATTAAAAAAAAGAGTATCAAAAGAGTTAGTTGGAATCGTATCAGGGGGATAACTTGTTGGATATTTGTGAAATGGTATGCAGGTATGTAGTTTAAGTGATAAATATAAGAGGAATCAATGATTGTACTTTTGGATTGCGTGAAACCACCGAGGAATATTCAACAAAAAATGGATAAAATGTACGGAAGATGTTAAGCATTCAATTGTAATTCCCCCTTAAAGATAATAAGCCCACCCGGATATAAGCCCATGGACTGTTAGGATAAGCTGGTTTCATTCCAAGCCCCAACCCATTTATAAATACAAAATTCCCTCCAATAATAAGCCCCTCCGAAAATAAGCTCCCCCGAAAATAAGCCCAGCAAAAAAGCCTTTTAAACAAATATAATCCCAGGGCTTATTATCGGAATTTTTCGGTATTTCTGCATGAAAAATCAAAACAATCAAAGTTACAAATGAAGAATTCAGACAAACGTTCCACAGCACGTGCAGTCGTTGTCATGCCAATTAGCTCCAATTTTAAAAGGAAGTTACACGAGAAATTTTTACTTGTCGAATTAAAGAAATCTGAAATAAAATATGTCCATTCACATGCAAAAGTAGTTGTTTCCTCTCAGTCAAGCTAAAGAAGACGATAAACAGCAGCAACATGTAACAACTCATGCGTGAACACTTTCCGGGAAGACATCATTATGCAAATTAGGTTAAATTATGCAAATTCGGTCAATTTCTGGTCAAAGTCTTGAGAAAGCTCACGCTGCCGGATTTTAACTTGCCAAATGAGAGTTTGCGAATTTGTTAAGACTTACAGGTGGACTAATGAAACATAGGTTTGATTTGAAAATAAACTGCCGCACTTTGGAGGAAACCAGATTTGAAAATTGCCCAAATTCTTCTTATATTCAATAGCCACGAAGTTGTAGAAATTGGAACCGCTCCAAAATACAACTGTTTTAACGAAAATGGTCGATCTTTCAGAAAGGAGCCGCTTGTATGCCAGGCAGTAACGTGCATTCGTACAAATGAATAAGGCTGATGCGAAGTAAGTAAAATTAGCCGTGGAAGTTGACCTGAATTTCCTTTCTCAATTTGCTGAAATAGCACCAAAAACTAGGGGGGTGGTCAAAGTTTGAAGGATTTTATCTTATCTTATTACAAATACCGCCGATCGTAATCTTATCTGATAGAGAAAAAATGCTGAAAATTTGGAGGGAATCGGCCGACCTCGATCCGTGGACCTTGCCCGGTCCTAAGTGACAATGACAGTTAAAGCTTTAAACTCACGTTCAACTTTGTTTTGGATTAATAGTCATTGTGTATCCAGTAAAATTCATGTTCTCCAAGAAAACACCAATCATTAAAATTTGCATAAAAGATGGTGACAGGTCCGACAGCAGCACTTCTGGTAACACAACTCCCAAAGCGTCATCCAGCGCAGGTAAGCCATCGAAGTCAAAGACCTTGTCTGAAGATGAGGTTGGGAAGCTGAACATCGGTACATTTAAGTCTTAAATACTGCTGCGGAGTGAGAGTGAGCAGTAATTAAAATAAGAGTTTAATATAAATCTATGCAAAATCGAGGTTTTGTCCACACTATTTTCTGAAGTAGTTGTTAGAAAATAAAGCGTAGGCAGCAAGAAAGTTATCTTTTATTTATAGCTCTGTTTTATATTATACAGATCTTCAAAAGCTTGACGGAAGCAGTGTTGTTGTGTCGTCCACAAAAACCATTGCCAAGTACAAAGGCCAATTACTTACATGGCCTTATCACATCAAATGCGGTTCATGTGGAGTTGAAAGGCAGGTGGACACTGATCGTAAGCACAGCGGAATCATTTCAAAATTTAAGATTGGTAGGTTATTTTATAAACAGCAACTACAACAACAATTAAGTTGGTACTTCCACAATGTATACATATTATTACCTAAGGAAAAAGAAAAACTTACACAACGTTGCAAACTTTAAATGATAAAATGTTTACAGACCCTTTTTACATGATTACTCAAGTTCCATTGCAGCATGTATTATTTTCTTGAGTTGTTCGCAAGGAAACAAATTTTCAAACAAACGCAAATAAACCTTTGGTACCAGGTGTAAGTGAAAACTGGCGCTTGTCATGATTGTTATGTAATCATGTAGTTGTCAGAAATTGCAATCAATCATTCCTTTATATCTAGTCACTGATTTGTACTTTAAAGCTTCTGATGTGAGAGAATAAATTCATTCTTATGTCCAAACTCACTGTTTGATCATAACATGGTGTCAGGAGTAGGATATCTCTAAAATGGATAAGTTAGACCCACCTGAGCCACTGTCTTTCGAAGGAAACGTAAGAGAAAACTGGCGAAGATGGAAACAAGAATTTGAACTTTACCTAGAAGCCACTGAGAGCGATGGAAAATCCAAAAAAGGGAAGTCATCTATTCTGCTCACTTGAATTGGTAAAAGAGCGCGTGAAATCTACAACACCTTCACCTTTGGAAACGACAAAGACAAGATGAAGGTTAAACCAATTCTAGAAAAGTTCACCGGGTACTGCAATCCTCGAAAGAACACAACTTTCTTACGCTATCAGTTCTTTTCCTACAACCAACAGGACGGACAGCCTTTTGATGATTTTGTCACCAAACTAAAAAAACGTGCAGAGGAATGCGCCTTTGGCAGCCTGAAAGATCCTCTTATCTGCAACAGAATTGTTTGTGGAACTACAGACAACAATATCTGTGTGCATTATCTTAGAGAGACAGATCTTAAGCTGGAAAAGGCTGTTCAACTTGGCCGCACTACTGAGGAGACAAAGAAACACGCTGAGGAGCTAAAACATGCCAAACCCACTCCAGTCGACATCGTTCGCCAAGGAGCGAAACCCAAGATAAACAAAGGCACGACACCTCGATACTTTGTTAATTGCACATTTTGTGGTCGTGGACATAACCATGGAAATTGGGAGTTTTTCCACTTGTTAATGCAATGCATAAAAGGGATGGGGATCATCAATGGAAACTGGTTTGTTCATGACCTTGATCTTTTAAGACAGAAAAAGTATGAACTTGCAGGTAATAAATTTTTATCTTATTGAAGTGTCGAGTGACTATAATTGCAACTCAAAGAAGAAAATGACTGAGCACTCATAAGTCATGTTATAATATTGTGGTTTTGGGGAAATGTCTTAAATCCACACTACATTATTCCAGTAGAGCATCCATGAAGTGTTAGAATCTTTTCTTTATCATTCACTTTTATTGTGGATTGTTGGAGTTCATCTGAATTCTTTATGCCACAGTTTTTGAAAATAGGTGTATAATTGAAATTTGTACTTCAAATTATATTACAAGTAAAATTGAAGCCTTGTGTTACCTTGGTATTTATTTATTACAAAAAACTGTGCCCAAGATGAACAACAAACATGGAGTTGTCGTCTCTTCCCAGGAGAAGGGATGGATGGATACCGAAGAAACAAAAATTTGGATCGACAAAGTATGGCGTTGGCAGTTTAGTGGCCTGAGGAAGAGCCTGCTTGTTTATGATGCGTTCGAAGCCCACGTGACCGACCGAGTGAAAGCGTTGTTCAAACGTGAGAGAACTGATTTAGCTGTGATTTCTGGCGGGTTAACCTCAATTCTCAAGCCGCTTGATGTTTCTTTAAACAAGCCGTTTAAAGATGGAGTTCGTAGGCAATGGTGCAGTGGATGGCCGAGGGGATTCACAAATTTACGGCAACTGGACGGCAAAAGAAAGCTTCAGAGGAACTGATCTGTTCGTGGATTTCGCAAGCGTGGAATGACATTCCTGCAGAAATGACCACTTCCTCTTTTCTGAAATGTGGCATCACAAACAATTTGGATGGATCAGAAGATGATTTAGTTTATAATTCAGCAGCGGACTCTGATGAACTTGATGATTCATTCGTCAGAGAACTGTTTGCATCGGACTCGGAGTCAGATTTCGAAGGGTTCGTTGTTTGAAAGACACTGAACTTTGATCATGATTGATCACATCGAAACGCTAGTGCTGTGAGTACAAATGTAAATAATCTTAAGCTTAAGTTTAAACGATAATGTCAACAGGTAATAGGTAAAACAACAAGTTTTCTTAGTTGTAAAATTGTCTTATTGAATAGAAAACACGAAAGTTAGGTTTTGTTATTGTGACTGCCTTCGCATGAACGTTTGTAAATAGGTTTTAGCACATACCAAAAACTGCAAATAATATGATATTATTGTAAATGCCCTAGTCAATTTCCAGTTGAATAAATAATTTTAAAATGATTTAACGTTTGGTTTTCCTTTTGATTTTTTTTTGGCATTTCATGGTCAAAAATTAGGGTGCGTATTATACACAGGTAAATACGGTAATCATTAATTTAATTACATTCCATTGTAGGTAAACTAGTTTCCTGGAGTGTTTTACATGGGGGCACTGGCCCAAAGTGTCTGTCAATGGAGGGCTACTGTATCCTAGAAGGCAAACCAGGAGACCAGACTCAAGCTATTGAGGCTGTGTCTGATTCTAAGCTCAAAGATATACTGAAAGACATAAACACAGCAAAAGAAGAAACCTTTGAAGAGATTAAAAACCAACATGCTGATGAAATAGCAGACTATGGTTTCTCCAACATTTACATGTCAAAGTTTGGAGACAAAGAGAAGATTATTGAAAGTCTTCGTACCTAAGCATTTCACTTCAGCGTATTTGCTGAAGTTGCTCAATTCCGTGAAGGAATGAATGCCATTGGGGGACTCGGGAACATTGCGTTTAAAAACTACCTAGTCTTTTAGGAAGTGCTAAGTAACACCATTGAAAACCTGACTGCAAAGTCCTTTAAAAAGTACTATGATGTCATCTTCTCAGAGGCAGGATCAAATCATAAGGAAGCAGAGCTGGAGACCATCTACTGCTTTGATGTGTTTAAAAAAGACCTGGAAGAAAGGGAAATAGATGATCTTGATTTATCCAGTCTACTGGCTTTCATAACTGGGGCCGATTCGATCCTACCACTTGGGTTCGAAAACCAAATCACAGTTGAGTTCTATGATCTCATAGATGGTGAAATGAGACTACCATGGTCTTCCACCTGCTCATTAAGTATTAATCTTCCAAGAGGTATTAAAGACCCTGCAAAATTCCAAAGTATGCTGTGCCAGTCCATTAAAGAAGGACAAGGCTTTGGAAAATGTTGAAGTCACATGACCCAAGTCTCCATCAGTGTTACCTTTTGTTATATGAAATATATACAGTTAACAGTTTCAGTTTACGCTTCAGCTTTTTGTAGTAGCATTGAATTCATTTTAAACTAAAGAGACAATGCTTTTGTGGATTGGTTTAATATGTTGTATTGTTGATTTTGTAATTTTTTGACATTAGAATTATGAGTTTCAACAAATTGTGTTTATTATTACATCATCACTATTATATTCAAGCAGTTTTAAGAAATTTTGTTGCCCTTCGTTTCATCTACCCTTGAATGTATTTGTTTTCAAATGTGTTACCAATTCCAATGTATTTTTGAGAAGCTGGTAATTAAAAGGACATCAGTTACTTTTCGGGGTAGACTTTACATACTGTACGATATTACTGCGATTTTCATAATTCTGCGAACTCCCGCGTTCAATTTCCAACCGCCAACTGGCGTCTTTGCTTCCGTCAATCAAACTTCGGATGTCGCTCGAATGGCAGTCGAACAGTTTCCGAAACACTGACTCCGCCCAGCTGGATCAACACACGTGTGATGGCGAAGATGGCGGATTCCCTAGATCAAACTGATGACCAGGTAAGAAATTAAAAATTGATATTGTAAGTTGAGGTAAAAGTGAAAAGATCTCGACTGTTGTCTTGTCGCATCGGATTGCGATTTCTTGGTTTCCCCCGCTATGTGCCGTCTCCTTTACTTTGAATTCGCCGAGACGATGGGCAGCCAAATACAAAGGAAAAGAGGCCTCTGCTACAGGGAACTTGGCGGCAGGCTGTGATAGAGTGGATATGATTTCATTTCTTTGAAGTGTATCGATAGTTTGAAAAAGGAATTCGCTGCAAACGGTCTTGATGAATCACTAGCCATGCATTGTGTTCAAAATTTTAGGGTTTTATATACAATGAAAACAGGTATTTTCAGGGGTCAAAATGGTGAAATTCGGATAGGTAGGCCTTTTGCAGGAGCCCAAAGTGATAATTGATTGAGCCTGTTGGGCTTATTTATTTATTTATTAATTACATTCCTCCACGAACTGGAAATTGTACGAATCAGTAGAACTAAGTTAGGGACCGTTCGTCAATTATGACCAGGGGGGGGGGCAGGCGGTGGTGTTTAGAGTGGGGGGGGTACATTTTTTGTAAGCAAGCAAAAATGGGGGGTACATTTTTTATTTCAGGAAAACAAGGGGGTACATTTGTATTTTTGGTGATAATATCATGGGGGTACGTTTTTTGTTATTGCACCAGAACAATAGCTGCATTTTGAATAACAAAGGCTGCCGCACCAGAACGAGTCTCTTTGGCGGGCCAAAAAGTAGAACTTGTTGCACATGCATACCTGAGAAAATGGTCTATTGAAAACCCCATTTCTCTTTTTTCTAGAGAGAGGTCTCACTGTTTACACAAGTAACTTCAGCAGGAAAAGTTACAGGGGCAGAAAGCACACCATTCGTACTTCCTAGCAGATGGGACTTTGAAAGGTTAACAAGATGTGTTGAACATAATGTTAACCGTGGACGAGATGGGAACAAGATGCTTGTCAAGCAGCTTTACTACAAACGTGCAAACTCAAAAGGTGTTGTGAAGATCAATAGTGATGCTGACATATGGGCACTGCTGAAGGAGTACGCTATGCATTTTCCATGTGGCAAACGAAAGAGGACTTCTACAATGTACTTAGCAGTGGATTTGGAAAAAGAGCAACGTGCGTCTACATATACAGGCACATTTTTGTTTCTATTTTGTACTATTACTAGTAGCTGGCTTTCTAGTCCAGTTGGGCAATTTGTTGAAACACCTGTAGTGTACCTAGCCAATGGTTGCATTAGGAAATTCTAAAGGGGAGGGTGGTTTCCAAGTTTTGAAGTCTGCTTGCATGGGGAGGGGGTCTACAAATTTCAACATTTTCTTTGCAAGGGGGTTCAGTGTCTAATTAAACATTTGTAATACAACAATTCAAAGCAGCAAGCACAAGTGTTTCAAGCTTGAGGATTTATTCGATCACATTATTGTATTAATATGTAGCATGACAGATGAATATTGAAGATTGGAAAAATGAACAGTAAATTATTGGGACTTTAATTTTATTTTTTCAGACTCCCCATCAATCCTTCCCCGGAGGTCTCCAAGGCTTGCGAAGAATTTAATGGAGGTTTTCATTTATCCGTATAATAATGGCAAAGTAGGCAAAACTGCCCAAGTCATACATGATGTTAGCAGGGAAGCAAACTTGAATAAACTTAAAGAACATATTGTGCTGCAAAACACATCACAGCTCATTTATATTCCTGAAGATGCTATGTATTGGCTATGTAAAGGAAAGAATCAGGCAGTTGCCCTGAACTCTGATATGGACTTAGATGTCTGTAAAACAGAATATCATGGAGGGAGGTCAATCCGAATTGCATGTGCAGTTATTGAAAAGTCTTCTCCAGGTATGGAAAACTAACAATGAATGCAGAGATTCTAAAAGTGTGCTTTCTCTTAGCATAACATGTGGATGTGTTTTCCAGTTATTGGAAGATTGTGGGTCCTGATTTGTTTATTAATTTTGAAAGATTAGCATGTGTGGGTTTTTCAAAAACAACATACTGAAACTCCTACATCCTCCCCAGTGTTTTCAATAGAAGCCGGCAGCTGGCGAAACTCGGTGGCTATTTCACATAATGATTTTCACATTTGATGGAGAAGTGCTCCAAATTTAGGAATAACATATGGGCTTGGCAGTCATTTCTCCGCCTACTACAACCATTTTGTCACCTACTCCCACAGTTTGTCACACACTGCCTCCCCCTTTAAGAAATAAAATGTACCTTCCTTTGTGTTTTTTGGTCTTAAAAAATAATGTTGACCAACAGGCTCCAGTGGGGAGTCCACACACAGTAGAAAGAGAAAACTGGACCTTGGCACGTCAGGAGAAAACGAAGTTTGGAATGACACTCACCTAGCATTAGTGCGAGATCTAGAGAAGAAGGGGTTGTTATGGCGGTATGGGGTGAAACACCTAAAAGTTTGGACAGACCTCATTGTTGACGGTAAGCTGTCAGGCATTGGTGAAGAGCCAGAGTGGGACAAACACTTAGAAGAAATTGTAACTCCCCCTAAAAGCAGGAGGACCTCTTCAGGGTCCCCTCCCTCATCACTGTCATCATGCAGCTCAGACAGTGGCCCCACCAACCTAATGGAGATGCTCCTGTTACAAAATCAACAACGTATGGAGGCAGAGTCCAGGCGTGCAGAATTGTTTCAAACAACACTCCTCACCATGATAGCTTCCAACATGGCAGCTCTGCAGAATCCAGTATGTCATCCAATTTTTGATTTATACCACAATAATTTAATTTAAGACCTATCTTTTTTAGAACTTCAAGCAATGCATGGCCAAAAATATTGTTACCACAGGTAACAAACCTGTTAGGTCCCACTTTGGTATTTTTTGGAAGGTTAAAACATAAGTAGTAATTTGTAAGTCTTCCATCAACAAATTGTAATAGAAGGCAGAGAAATAGGGTTTCAAAATTAGCATAAATTATTAAGGAACATAAAGTGAAGTGCATTTGACTTGAACTTTACTTCTAAAAGATGTGGTTTCTATGGACTTCAGAATTTATTTTCTCAGATTCAGGTAAGAATTTTTTTATGGCACAAACAAAACTGATTACTCACCCATAAAATTTTTATAACAAAATACACCAAAATGACAGCTATAGCTTTGAAACTCTTTGGTAACAAGATTTTTATTTCTTTTGGTCGAAATTACTTGAAGTTCTGAAAACATTTGTCATAAATATTTTTGACATGCAAAAGGTACATGTAGTTTGTAAAGAGGGATGCTTACATGTACTTGGGAAGGGAGGAAATAACATTTTAATTACTGATATATGCTTCTATAATCTCCATGTCATTTTTCTTTCTGTCAATGTGGTAACTACAGCATGTGTTTTTAGTTAGATTACAGGAAATTCAGCTTAGCCCGATATTTGCAAGGAGGCATTTATTTTGGAAATCATGATATTAGGGGGCAATTGTTTGAGAAACGGTGCTGTACTGCACTGTAGCGTAGGTCATTATTATAAGCAGCAAATAAATACTTTTAGCATTTTTCTGAGAAAGATTTAGTGATTTACTCATTTCAGGTACAGTATTGTCGAGAATGGAAAGCAAATTATTGTTATCCTACTGTATGACATCTTGTACATGTAGTATTTACTAATCTAGTTAATTTTCAGTTTGCAGCACCAAACAGTACTGGTAGCTCCCCTGGACAGGCCATGAGTAGCTCCCCTGCTAGCTTACTACATTGCACTGCAGCCAGTAGTTCTCCCTTATCAGGATCAAGTGGGGACTCACAGAGGGCTGCTTTTCAGTCAACACTACAGTCTACTCTGCAGAGATCACTAACAGAAAAATAGCATAATCAGAATGTTTACTGTTGAGTTTTGATAGACAATGCCCACAATAACAGTTGGCATCTTTACTGTCAAGTCCAAACTGCCAGTTAGCATGTTTTGTTTTCTCTCAATCAAATGACTATTTTTTCATCAGTAATAAAATGGATTTTGGGTGACATTGTTTTACATGTAGCCTGGTACATGATTTTATCCAAGAAATGTTATCTGATGTCTTTTTTGTGTGTGTGTGTGTGGGGAGGGGCGGATATTTTACCTTTATTTTTATCTCCACACTGATTTGCTAATTAAGTTGTTGATTCTAATAGCTAGGCATCTGGCATAATTGACTATTATTCACTATGGTTTCAGTTTTCATAATAACTAAGGCTGATGAGAATTTTCAAAATTCCCGCTGTGCCCACAGGACAGTAATGAAGAGATTGTCAGCACAACGTTTACACAGCAGACATGCTGTTGGTTACTTTGTTGGATTTAGGACACATTAATTAGTGCAATGTTTAGATGGGTACTTTTAATAGCTGTCGTTGTATGAGCTACAATAATATTGTACAGTGTACATGTAGAACTCATAATGGTTTTTGCTAATGGAACCACTACTAATAGGACAGAATGGTGTCAATTTTAATAAAGTGTTAGTGTTGATTTAATATTTTCAGCATAACTTAGAACTTTGACCAGATACAAATGAAACAAAGTATGAAGAAAGCTGAAAAATAAAAGAGGAAAAAGAACTGACCGCTACTAATACAGTTGAGTATCCATGTATTTTTCTGTACGTAATGACTGTAATAACTTATTGCTTTTTACAAAATTAATTATTTACACGTGGATGCCTAACATGATTTAGGCCATGCTTACATGACTTGGCCTGGGTAAAAGGGTCACCCCCTTAGCTACGCAATCTATTTTTCCTACATTTGTATAAAGTGAAATAACTCACTCTCTGAAAAACAAAAATTTGCCTAGGCTAAAAGGGTTATCCTCATGCTAGGCTCAATAGCAGGGCTGGCTCACTGAAACTAGACAAGGTTGCACAGGTACATGTAAAAATAACATTCACATTTGAAGATATATTGAGCACTGTCTGGCTTGGAAACATGGCACAACTTTTCCCAGTATATAATAGGCTCTCCATGGCAAGAACACTTGTGTGCTGATTTATCTCAAAGAATGACGTCCCTATTGGAGCATGACTGGAAGGCAAACAATTTTTTCTTGATCTGTTGCATAAAATCACTTGCAAAAAGTACTATTAATTTTGTACTATTTTTACAAACAACTTGTAAATTATTTAGAGCTTTGAAATTGCATTGAAACAGTGTGAGAAAAACAGATTGCTGAAAAAATCGAAGTCCAGTATTTAATCGTATAACATTCCTGACCAGTTTCATAGGGCCTAATGCTTGATAAAAGCTGGCTTGCCTACGGGGTGACCCATCTACTGATGCGGCATTTTCTTTATATAACTAGGGCTTCAGATTATTATAATATTTTGATAAGGCCAACTAATTGCATTTTAAACTAAGCTGTACAGCTGCTGAAGTCCTTGCTGCTTTAGCACGTACATCAATACCAACAAAGTCTATACCTTGATGACGGGCTGTGGATGCAATATCAGCTTATTAGAGTAGGCTTTTTGCAGAACCCAGTCACATGACCGTGCCAATAAAAAATGTAACACTAGCTCACTAACGATAGCAGAAATGGAAAGAGCATGTTGAATTACCACGGTCATGGATTTGAAGCTAAGAAGCTATCACTCATAGAATGTTCT
The DNA here is from genome assembly GCA_949710005.1 of Ricordea florida. Classification (NCBI taxonomy): domain Eukaryota; kingdom Metazoa; phylum Cnidaria; class Anthozoa; order Corallimorpharia; family Ricordeidae; genus Ricordea; species Ricordea florida. The sequence goes on from OX453283.1 coordinate 9,627,762, forward strand.
AATTTCAATACGCTCTTTTCATTTCTGTCATCATCAGTGAGATAGTGTTACATTTTTTTTATTGACATGGTCACGTGACTGAGCCCTGCAAAGGGCCTATACATGGCAAGCGGCACCAATAAAGGGAGTTATACTTTAATATAATATATACTCCACTACTTTCCAGTAGCTACCTGAATAATATTCTTTTTTCACATGTAACTGTGTGACATTTAGGACAATCATAACATGTATTACCTCTAATTTATGTCATACATGTACATCCTTATGTTTTTACATGTAGCCACACAGTGCAAACAGATTTTCACAGCTTTCAGGTTCTACCTGTCAAATGAGAAAATATCATGAATATCAGTTAGATTTTGTGCCTGGCTGTCTGAGGAATTTCAGTACAACAATTCATACAATCAAATTTTTGCAATTTAATTGCAAGTGCTTTGTATGGAAAATGGAGTCTTTAACCCCTGGGAAATGGGGCAAGTTCCACCCTCCCCTTGAATTTCCAGTTACCAAAGTGGTGCTAAAATCACACTTTTTTTAATGGCAGTTGTATATCTGACTGCATGAAAGAGAGTAAGTGCTTGTGAGAAACTAGAAACTACTTAATGACAACAGCTGGTCTGTATGACACTGAAACAGAATCGCAGAGTGGGATGCATGCAAAACATTACTTACTTGTTCAAGAGCCATTTCAAAACATCTCTTGGGGTAATGCTGGCACACATCCTGATGCCGCCGCAGCCATGCTTTTGCAGTACCAAAGCAAGCCTCGATAGGATTCATGTCTGGTGAATATGGTCTGCATTGCAGAATAATTTTAAATGCCATTAGCTTGAAAAACAAATAGGTGTGCCACTAATGTGCTTTACTTTACTATTCTTACATCCACTTCAAAGGTGCCACTGTCCCTTTTTAAATAATATCTTTCGCTGCCATTTTTACCAGCACATGCATGCAACCACAGTAGCAAAGTATTGTGATGGGGGGGGGGGGTGCAAAAGAATCCATAACAAGGAACTAGGAATGAGTTTGATCACCGAAAAAGAGGCAGTGGATGATCAAGCAACAATTTTGTCACATTGTGAACAAAAAAAAGACACTTTGTCTGCTAAAAGGTGAAGTTTTAAGGAGCAGGGCTGCCAACCCTTTGACTTCTGAAATCTGAAGATTTGGGTAGAAATACAACAACTGTATGACAAAATACCCAGAAATAAAACCGGGAGACATACAGTAAATGTATGAATATTCACGAAAATTTACCCGGAAGATTGAGCCCAAAATCTTGAGACTCCTGGATAATGAAAAAAAAAACCTTGCTGTTCATTATAGCTCATAATCATAATAGCATGTGCATAGGTCAAGAAATACTGTTGAGGCCAAATACACAGCTTATTTCTTCAATGTTTATTGTTCAAGAAACAAGGATAGGTCCCCTAGATAAGCATACAGTAGCCATAGGGGCATGGTCATCTGACCAAAAACAATTTTTTACCTGAAATGTTCTCAAATTAGAAAGAATTACTTAAAGAAAGATCTGATATAATTTTATGCTAAACATAAGAGTTTCCAAGCTACTTTAGTATGTTGGTCTACCCCTGTAGGGAACTTGGCTACACCTTGGTGGCAAAACTGGTGATAACATTATAATGCTACTGTGTGCAAGGTATCAAATACATTATTAAACTCTTGCACAGACTGACTTACGGTAAAAACACAGTAATTCCCCCTTTTTGCCTGATCAGCTCAAAGACTCTCTGGGAATAATGAATGTTGCAATTGTCCATCACAACCACAGAACATCTTTCCTTTCAAGCAAATGAGCCTATGTGTGGAAGCACAAACTGCTCCATGGCAAATTCAAATTCGTCCCTGTTGAATGCACCTACAATGACATGGGATGCTGTGACTCCTGTTGTTGACATAGCAGCAAGCACACTATATCTTGAGCCACGGGTGAAATTTCCTTTCCTTGGAATTCTAGTTCCTTGAAGGCTTTGACCAAACTTTCACTGAAATTTAGATTTAGTTTACAGAACTTCAGCAATTTACACCACTGTTACTCCTTCTAAAACTAGTGTTGTGTATTCGTCAATAAGCAGATCTTCCCTAGCCTGTTGGCAATAGCATGGGATTAAATATAAATGCCCATTGACATGTTATTGATCAAACCTTAATTACTGTACAGCAGAATTCTGAAAAATCCCTCCCCAAGTACATGAATTAAAAAATGAACAACAAAAGAAACCATGTAAAACTGATGTGTCCACTAATGCACAAGTATAATGCACAGACACTAGAAAACTGTTGGGGCTGATTACATACACCATTTGGTGCACATGTTTGACTTTAGTTCTCTCAAAGAGGGGGATCCACAGCTTTCTGCTGTTGCCTCTGCTTCACTGTAAAATGTGCATCCACATTCTCTGCTTACCCAAGTCACAATCCCTGTTCCTGACAACATTACCTGATAGACTCTGTCATCTTTTGCCGATTCATCTATAAATAAAAGCTGTTCACGGGCAAACTGCGATATCAAGCGACGGTAGTGTGCTCGTCTCCTCTCATCTCGTTCTCTAGCGATTACCTGAAGCTGAAGTCCAAATACCAACCCTTACTGTATAAACTTAGTATCTACTGCATAGAGCAGTTTTCATTAACCCGTAAAACAAAGTGTATTATTTTGTCAGTGTGTAATAGTCAGATTCATACAATCATATGGAAAAAATGAATTTTAGTGTAATAACTAAATAGGCTATTAAAGTGTATTTCACGGTTAATGAAAACTGCTCTAAATCCTTGCCAAACATTTCCATGCAAGGTATCTAACGTATGTAAAAGAGTGCTTTGCATACTATGTCACGTATGTGAAAGAGTGCTTTGCATACTAGCAGTGCTTTTGAGTGTTGTACTATGGAGTGTTCAATGCCTTTTATCTTATCTTATTAGTATACACTGCTATGTCCATTGTATGCCATGAGAAAGCTTTGCCATGGACCGCGGAGCATACTTTCAAGTGGTGGGGATTATAAGTGAAAATGTGTCTCAAACGTGGGGGGCTGAATACACAACTGTATGAAATTTCTCAAAAAGTGAAAGGGCTTCAGCTTTACCAGCCCCTCCGCGGTCCTTAGTTTGCATAACTAATTAATTTATACAGTGCCATAGAAAATACGCAATTAGTTTCAGTGCATGCTGGGGAATTATTGCCCTTAATTTTACACATTTAGACACTAACCTTTTTTACTGACAGTCCAATTCTTTTTAAATATCTGCTCAAAGTTGGAAGCGCGTAAAGATCACCCGTTTCATATTCAATCCAGTCACGTAGCTCATCTAAATATAACTCTGGATACTGATCCAATAAACGTCGAATAAGAAGTAGACCTCTAGCTGAAATTTAGGGCAACATAAAACAATATTTTCAAGGCTTATAAATTATGGACAGCGATTCTTTATAGAATCACTCCTTATGCCATAGGTTTCAGCGTGGTTGGGAGTGATTCAAGGTAAATTCAAGCTTCAGTCGGTAGATTCCGCCGAAAATAGCACTCAAAAAACGATATCGCACTCATCGCGAGGCACTTGAATTTACCTATATAGTTCGTTTGCAGTGGCGCCAAAACACGTGAAAATTTACAAAACTTCGCTATCGCGGAAACTCACCATCTATCTCTCTTGGTCTTCCCCTCGTTTCTCTCGCACGGGCGTCTTCAACTCCTCCTGTTTCTCGGTAAATTCTTAGCACTTTGTGTACAAATGTTTTGCCCAGGGATAAAATATCGCAAATATCACTAGGAGAGACACGGTGGGTAATATTCAGGCGAATAATTCGCCATCGAAGAGAAGAGCCGAACTTACGTGGCATTTTCTTTCAATGGAGGATGGTCGACCTGGACTCGGAAAATGTTCGGAAGTTTGATTGACGGAAGCAAAGACGCCAGTTGGCGGTTGGAAATTGAACGCGGGAGTTCGCAGAATTATGAAAATCGCAGTAAAGCTATGTATAATAACAAGAAAGAAGAATATGAAATTCATTGCCAACATGAAGAGTTACATATTCTATTCTGATAAGCAATATGCATTCTCATTACTATGTTACGATGATTTTCACATTTAAATGCAAATTAGCCACGTGGTCACTGTGCAAACTGATTCAAATAAATGGCAAATTTATAACAATTAATGCCTTATTGTACAGTGTTCTACATGTCCCATACTTTACAAAGAAAAGTAAAGTCATTCAAACAAAGTAACTGTACATTTTCTCTTTGCTTTGCTTTGTACAGAATATGAGTAACAATACTTTACAAGACATAAATAGCTCCTGCAGATGTAGTAATATTAGTAAGCATCATTAGGGACCGGTCATAATTTATATGGGGGGGATGGGGGGGGATGGGGGGATGGGGGGGGATGGGGGGATGGGGGGGGATGGGGGGATGGGGGGGATGGGGGGGATGGGGGGATGGGGGGGGGATGGGGGGATGGGGGGGGGGATGGGGGGGGAAGAAATCAAAGGGGGGGCCAGGTTTAAATTTCTAAAAGAATGGGGGTGGGTCAAAAAAAAAATAAGTTTAGCCTGCGTAGCAGCTCTAGGGGAAGGGGGAAATTCACACTGTAGATGAATATATATATCCATTTGAATTCATACGTCATGTAAATAACATTGGAAGTACAATTATTAATGGCATCTGACGTAACAGTTGCTTTGATTTCTTTCTTTTTACCAGCAGACTACAATTATATTGTAGTTACACTAGTCTGAAATAATAATAATTGTAAGACGTTCAGACAAAGGTATATACAACCAAGCTCAATAATCCTAACCTGTCGACTGGTGGGTGGGCCAGAGAGAAATTTTGCATGTTGTGCAGAAAAAATCCCCCCACCCTCCCCCCCCCCCCCCATGTAAATTATGACCGGTCCCCTTAAACCTTAGTGGTAGTGACCATTAACAGTTGCTTAGTAGGATTTACTGTTATACTCTCGGCTTGGCATAGTTTACTAGAGATTGAAAAAGCACACCTGCCTCTTTCACAGTATCTGGTTGCGACAGCCCATTATTGTCCATCACATAAGTGAAGTAGTCTTCCCAAACTGTTTCATCGTGCATTGAATCAGAGCTCACTTTGTCTTTCATTTCGGAGAGCTTTTGAAGAGATACCTCCTGTAAACAATCAGTTAGACCATACTCTTCAGGCAAGAAGTACACGATGTCAGGAACACCAGAAGATGTCGCATGTTTTGACTTTCTAATTCAGTGTGAATTCCAGTAATCTTTAACTTTGTCTAAGTCAATTTGAAGAAGCTTCTCTATGAATTTCGCTTGCAAGATCGAGAATGTCAGATTCATGTAAATCATTAAAAAAAATCTATCCACCAGCTTGAACGTTGTTTCCTGTAAGAAGACCAGAAACACTCGATTCTTTGATTTTTTGTACTTGGAATGTACTTATGAGCGTTGCTTTCCGAATATTCATCACATCCATCGGCACGTAGATAGCACTGCATGCCAGCAACAAGACCATTTTCAGTTCCAAGATCGGTGTAAACACGTGTGGGGCAACCTTTGGCAGCTTCAATGTAATCCACAAAGTATTTTGCAATGACTTTAGGATTCTTATTTGACCGCTGTAGTTCAAGCCATAACATTTTTCGACTGAAACCATCAAGCCCTGCGTGTACTGAAAACCCAAACAGTCTCAGTTTATCGTACCCGTCCAGGTGCCAGCAGAAGTTTGGTCCTGGTGATACATAAGTGCGACAATGAAAACACTGTGTTTCCTCTCTTCCACACCACAAGGGTCTATCTCACGCAATAAGGAAGCAACTACACTTCTTGGAACATTAATGTGATACCTTATTCGCAATATATGCCACATAGCACGATAACCGTTGAGGCTATCGGGTCCATTCATTATTTCACGGCGTATTATTTCCTTGACGCACTGCTCGTCAAACTCTTCGTGACGTTTTGGACCATAATCACTCAATCGTCGTTTAAGTGTTCTTATATTGATGTTTATATCATGATGCTTATCCAGAAAAAGAATATCCTTGTACTGAAATCCTTTATGAAAATAGTGCTCGATCAATTCCCTTTTAGAGCCATGAGGCAATTCTTCATGACTGTTAGCAGCCATTTTGTTTTCATTTTAATTCGAAGCAGAGGAGCAACTCAGTCGACTGTTCGCCATTAATAATATTGGAATAAAAGGCAGGAAAATGTATGTGCGCCCGCAGTTTCACCGTTGGTATGCGTGCGCATGTGTTTGGAGTTTTATTTGCAGTGTGAGATTTATTTTGTTTGCAGTGTGCGATGTATTTTATTTGCAGTGTTTCCTTTTTATTTGCAGTGTTTTCTTTTAGTTTGCATCGGTTTCTTTCTATTTGCAGTGTGTTTTTTTTATTTGAAGTGCTGTCCCCTGTGGGCCACCGTATAATTCATCTGCTTTCATATTAGCAAACAAAATCTCATAGTTGCACCCCGTACATTGTTCTTGTAGACATCCAATATAAACGCGAGTGCTGGGGGCTACCAGACTCCGTCTTCTGGTCTTCCAAATGATAACGCTGCAAATTCGGCGGCAAGTCCACAATCGCCAGCGACAACAAGTCAGCAGGTAAAGAAAAAAACGCATGTTTATAAATTTTAGTAGACATGCCGTTTTCTCTTAGCCAGTGGGGCTTTTGTCGGTTCTGTTGTAGCGAATTAATACTCCTACTGGTTTATCTTATATGGATGCTGATAGAAAAAACAATCGATTGATTTTTTATTTTGGTTTGTTTATATCATAATTCAGCGTTTCGTGACACGTTGAACACTTTCCATTTCTGGTTTGAATGTTTACTGTACTGAACCAGCGGGATTCATTGACAAAAGCGAAGAAATCATTAGTTCCTTGACAGTTTGTCCCAAGGACAGAAAAGAGCTCTTAACTGAATGGCCGGGAAAGAAGCGATATATTTGTGGATATCCTACACACAAAGAAAAACCGAAACAAATGCAAAATCCTCGCCGGATCAACATCACAGCGTCTCAAGAAATTTTTAGACATCATGGTGTTGTGGTTCCAGCGGGAACGGGTAGGCATTTGTAATTTATACAAGTATATACCATCTTCATATTTTTTATTGCCATTTGATATCCTACATACAAGGAAAACAACCTGCATCACACGAATAGGCCTTTGCATCGTGTTGCGATTTCAGTATATATATTGCTACATATTAATGAAACATTTTAACAGTATTTCTTATTAACAAACTAACCACAGCAAGTCTATATATTCTCATCTTGTTCTTTGTGGTGGGTAACTTGTATCTAAAAGGGTGGGCTACCTGTTGCACAGGTAACCCACCGCAATGAACAGCCATGAAAGGAAATTAGCTACCATTGTGCGAAGCATAAGCACAGCAAAAAATAGTTCTATTTTCCTTCGAAATTGAGCTTTTGCTTGTATTCATACCTGTTTCCACTAGTCATAACATGAATTAAGCATAGGAATAAGAGCACAAAGAACAAATTATATTCCTTTCTTATGGCTATGCTTATCCCAATGCTTATGCGCTAGTGAAAATAGTCCCGTAGACTTTCAGAGTTTTGTTTTCTTTTTATCCATGTAGTGTTTATAACTATATTTATGCTTATGACTTGTAGCAACAGGCTCATAGGGGATGGGAGATGGGGAGGGGTTTCCCCCATCATCCAATTTCCTTTAGTCTTACTTTACAAGCTACCCAAAGCCAATAACAAAATTAATATTTTCCTGAAAAGTGTGTAACTACCCATGACTTCCTCACAGTTTGAAAACCGGATAATTTTATTTCAGCGTGGTGTGATGAATGTAGGAAATCCCACGTGAAGACACCTAAATCAGTTCAGAGTGTTTCCACAGTTGGCCAGGTAGACACGTAATGAAATTTTAGTTATATTTCTCAGGGGTCACAATCTAATGCACCATGTGATATATTTTTCAAATTTGTGATGAAGACATAGAACCATCTGCTCAGCCAGCACCCTCCGGTTTAAAAGAAGGATGTATTTCTCCCAGTGATATTACTGTGGGCTCTGTTTCCGAGGTACCAAACACTCAATTTTGTTTCTTGTAGTCTGAAAATCAGATAATGTATCGGTAGTACCATACCATAGTGCATGGCACATTCAAAGCGTGTATAATTGATCTTAGTTGTTCTGCTAATTTCTTATAATTTGCTTCACTCTTACAGGATTTTGGTTGCAGTGCAGGTGACCAACCTAGCGATGTTGTTTTTCAATCTAGCAGCGAACAAGCGTATGCAGACGATACAGATGAAGCTTCAACAGTTTCCTCTCAGGCGTCCTCTAAAAGTGTCCCTGAAAATGAGATAAGTGTTTGGTCTGACGAAGTACATGTGCAGCAGGAAAAACGTAAGACATTGAATGACACAGTGCACACTCTTACTAATGGACGGACAAGTCCTCTTGTATCAACACCAAACACAACATGGGACGACATCTCATCAACACAGCAAAAATACTACCAGAGAAAGGCTAAGGAGACAATCATGGCAGCATTGAGCGTCATAAGCCCTGGCCAGGAAGAGAAACTGTGGCATGCTGTACGAAGAGAAACTACTCTTAGCTCTGCTCAAGAATCCTCTAGTAGATGGAAGAGCTTTGATCCTTTGTCCGCCATCATTGATTCTCTTGTAAAGGCATATGAACAGGCAACGTCTTGGCAAACAGAGGCAGATCCTTTCAATATTCGCAAATAATTTCACTCGCCCAGAACTGACTAATTTGATCCCTTCCTTGACCAAATGGAAAATTGACCAGGCCCGGCAGCATGCCAGCGATGTTGGAAAAGGACAGACCTTGGTTTCTGAACCCATTCATCGGAGACGCAATTCTCGTCACAAGTTCAACATTTTGTTGATTTTATCTCTCGCCCAGAAATGGTACAAGATGTTGCATTTGGCACAAAGACCCTCAAGCTTGACTCCGGAGATTCCATCATCATACCTGCCATAGTACAAACTATGATTCCATCAAGAATAATCGAGCAATATCAGAGCTACTGTACACAGAATGGTTTTGAACATGCCGGGGAACGATCTTTGTATAGAATGATTGACATATGCGCCACATCACTTCAGAAATCCCTACAGGGTCTGGATAACACAACAGCCAAAGGAACTGATGCAATTGATAATATGAATGACATTGTGGACACCCTCGGCAACCTTGGATCAAGTGATCAGTTTACTAAACAAGCACATCAGGGATTCAAAGAGGCAAAAAGGTACCTCAAGACAGAATTCAAAGGTCACGTGGGTCGCGAAAAAAAGCACACTTGTTGCGCACAGTGAACCAAGAGGAGGCAAAGCAGGATGCTTTAGCTGCACTAGATCAACACTCTTGCATAATAGTAATGGACTGGGCAATGAAATTCTTGCCACTTCGCTATCGGGAAAGAATGAGCGAGTTCTTCTGAAAGCGAGGAAAGAGCTGGCATGTTAGCGCAGAGATAACAAAGGATGATGCTGGAAAGCTAGAAGTTGAGTGTTTTGTGCACATATTTGAGTCATGTACTCAGAACAGTTTTGCTGTGGCATCAATTATTGAAAATCTACTTACAAACATCAAGAAAGAATATCCTCAGGTGGACAATGCGTTTTTTAGATCTGACAATGCAGGCTGTTAGCACAGTGGTGCATTGTTACTAAGTCTTCCTGATATTGGAAAGCGCACGGGAATCACTCCCCTTCGATACGACTTCTCTGATCCACAATCAGGAAAGGACATTTGTGACGGGAAAACCGCGCCCATGAAGTCCCACGTAAGGCGATGGGTCAATGAAAAGCATGACGTACTTACAGCCCTTGACGTGAAAACGGCACTGGAATCTCATGGAGGAATAAAAGGATGTCGGATGGCTGTTGTTAAGATTGATTCAGCAGCAGAAAATGCAAGTCCACCTAACAAAATACCAGGAATAAGTCTGTTGAATAATTTTGCTTTCACCAAAAAAGGAATCCGCGTTTGCCGTGCTTACAACGTTGGTCTTGGAAAAGTGCTCCCATACAAAGATCTAAATGTGCAGACTCTACAAGATACCAACTTAGAAGTTATTCATGATTTTGGTCCACGACATCGACCAGGTTCAATCAAATCGACTTCCCACCTGTGTTCTTACTTTCAAGACGCTTGAAGATGCTGAGGCCCACATGGATACTGGAAAGCATGTCAACTCAAGTGAATTTGAGTCTGTGTACGATACAGCCAAAAAGATGTGGGCAGAGAGAATAACCAAGGTGAATTTGGTTTCAAGCGGAGTAACCAAACGCTCTATAGACACTGCACAATCACTTCAATCGCAGTACTACTCAAAGAAAGGCTGGGCCTTGAAATCGACCAAAAGAGGAACTAGAATGGTAGAAAAAGTAAAGTCATATCTCATTGAGAAATTTAATGAAGGAGCCGCAGGAGGCCCAAAAGCAGATGCTAACCAGGTTGCCAAAGAAATGAAGGTCCTACGAAGTGAAAATGGGGTGTTAGCCTTCAAGCCCGAAGAGTGAAGAACCGCCAAACAAATCACAAGCTTTTTCTCACGTTTGTCGGCTCTTCAACGTCGGAATGATGCAAATGATGATCAGGATGATCCCGATGAAGAAGACATGGCGACGATAGAGAATGAGGTTGCTATTCAATCACTTAGCGAGGCTCTCATTGAAGACATAGAAGAAGCGATTCATCCCATCATACTAGACAACGTCAATCTATGTGACTTGGTGCGCTCTGGAGACCTGCACAAGCTTAAAGTCACGCAACTCCGCAAAATGTGTCATCAGGGACAGATAGAAACACCGGGCAATCAAAACCACAAGAAAACATTTGTTGATCCACTGCTTAGTTATGCAAAAAAATGTTCTTGCCAAGAATGTAATTCGTAATATTGTAAATATAGTGCATTAATTACCCTATCACATAATAACATAATGGTTTGAAAATTTATCCAAAAATTCCATGTTTTCTTTATAAAATGACATTTCTAGTGTGATTTCAAAGCTCGAAACGGCAAGTCGCAGCGTCCTGAAAATTTGTCGTCACAGCGTTTTAAAACTTATCGAAAAATTCCATGTTTTCTTTATAAAATGACATTTCTAGTGCGATTTCAAAGCTCGAAATGACAAGTCGCAGCGTCGTGTCCCTGCGACCATTCCTCACGACCAGTCACATCGTGTGCACTGACCCTAAATATTAAAAATTAAGCAACTTATTACTGATTATTATTATTCGCCACGATTATTATTATTCCGTGCCACGAGGCGATGGGGCAATTCTTTGAATATATTAGGATTCATATAAAGCAAATCTATAGATCAACTTAAGATTAATATGAATAATTCAAATGACTAAAGAAATACCCATGTAAAGAACGAGCACAATTCAATTTTTTTAATTATTCAGTTTTTATCATGAACAAAGTTGCTCAAAGCAAATCAAACCTTGATGTAAATAAATACATGCTTGCAGATAAAATTCCACAACATAGCAGTCGTTCAATGTATACTTTAACTTAGTTGCTGTTCAAATGAGTATGTGTCGCGAAAACATGTAAATTGCATGAATTAGTTACCATTTTAGCAATAAATTAAAAATTGTTTAGCATAAATGGCAAGTAAAGCTTGCCATTTATTTATTCATATTGTAAACCTAATGTTTTGTTTTGAACATTAGTGTTTCTAGCTCTAATCCTAGTGATTTTTGGTTTTACTGTATGAAAATAAGGAAAATGTACTTTGAAGAAGAAGTGCATCAGAGCGTGACTAACGCGATTTTCGACTTGGCTGCACAACAACGAATCTTTTCCCCCAACCAATTCTTTTAAGTTTTAACTTACACTGACTTCAAACAATCGAGACATGGTTTCAAATCAAAAATAAACTGCCGCTGAATTCATTGGGAGCCCTTCAAAGTTCGGAAAAATGTCAGTTTTCAAAAAATTGCGAACACTGACATATTTCTGGTGAAGAATAGAAAATGAAATTCAAACTAAAACTAAAATATTTCAGCACCAAAGTATGGATATATAAATGACTAGATTGCACAAAATATTTGATCCAAAAAAAGAAGGGGAAGTACGAGATTTGGATCCTCAAATATGACCATTATTAGCGTAGTTTTAGGCCTCATCGGAGCCAAAAATGAGGGGGGTGGTCATTCTTTGAGAGAAAGCAACTAAAATTTCTTAAACCCCGACCATTTATATTCATATGGGATAGACTTTGCATGGCTAGAATATTTTTGAAATCGGCCGACCCCCATCTTTTAGCCCTGCCCGGTTTTCTCGGAAAATGACTCTTAAAAGAATAGAAGGAGTGTTATGTAGAGTGCTAGTGCTGTAGTTTGGCAAATACACAAATACACCTGTATATACCCCCTTCATCATAACTAATCTGATTGCCGAGGACAAAGTTTCTAGTCTTCGCAGATAGCTGAAAAATTGCAACTTTTTTATGAAACTCGATTCTTAATTCTCGAAAATAGTCGTGTCGCTTGATACTTCGAATACAATCTATTTGTGGTTCATTTTATACTCAGTAGAGCCTGAAAGAAATTTTGATTAGACATGAAGGGTCAGTAAACACCCCATAGGTATCCTTTCTTTTTCTCTGTGGGCTTGCTTTTTTACTTTTCTGTCATTTCCTTTTTCAGTTAGAGATGAGTGCATGTTTGTATTGCGTTTCTTAGGAAGCCAACACCATTTTAGCTTTAATTTCTTTGCTATTCTATGTAAATTTGAATTAGGGTCACAAATGTTGCTGTTTCTCGTTATAGCCCAATGCATTTCGCCACCAAACTGAGATGCAACCGCGTTAAGTATTAAATATTAGTCTTTTGGGGATAATTATAAATGTGATGTTAGGGAAGTTGTGGTTTGTCTCAGGAGAGGTGGGGAGGAGAGACGGATTCTTCAAAGCACCCTAGCGTAGGAACGAGTTAAATAAATGTATTTCTAATTAATAGAGGTAAATGATTTGAGAACGTAAACATTGTGGACATTGATGGCTGTACCGGATTAATCACAATTGTCCACATAAAATTTACCTTTTTTGCATTTTGTTGTTCAGGAACCGGACCTCTAGCTCCTTAGCCATTTTAAAATCGTGTTCACAATAAAGCTGCTTTTGTTAATAATTTCTCTCACAAAATATAAATTGAAAACGAAACCAGAATAGATTTTGTTCTCAGTTAAATCATTGGGTGATAAAGTGGCGTCTGTATAAACTAAAACAGCTAGACTGTGAGACGGGGGGCCCTATTGGGGGTTTTCGGGATACAGGATATTTAGGTATCTATTCCTCCCTCAGACAGGCAGACAGACAAACCGACAGAAAATCAATCAATAAATCAGTCTGTTATTCAATCAATTGTGACGGAAGGAAAAAATTAAAAGAGAAAAGGACCTCTAAGAAATAGAATCTTTCAAATTAACAATGTAGATAATGACTGTTATCAATAGTCTATTTTCCTTATGTAGCAGGCATGGAAGGCCAACAAAAGAAATCTCCAAAGACAGACTAGAAGGGTTACTAAGATTGAAATTCCCAGTGTCCCGCATTGCACAAGTCTTGCAGGTATCACGCCCACGTGTGTATAAGGCTATTACTGAGTACAACCTTGATGCCAGCCGATATTCCATTGTTACAGATTCTGATCTTCAACAGGCCATAGCTTCAGTCAAGGACAACCGTCCTAACGCTGGTGAAGTTATGCTTCAGGGGCACCTTAGAGCCCAAGGAATAGATGTTCAGCACAGCCGGATGAGACATGCTATACGTGCTATTGACCCGACAGTCACCGCACGAAAGCGACCAGCCATTCGTCGTTGAGTGTACTTGGTCCCAAGTCCTAACTATCTCTGGCATCTCGACGGTAATCACAAACTTATAAGATGGCGTTTTGTGATACACCATTGTATTGACGGCTTCAGCCAACTCGTGACGTTTTTTTGCTGTTCTACAAACAACAGAGCAAGCACTGTTGTAGCATCATTTCAAGAAGCTGTTCGTAAATACGGGCGGCAGTGGATTAGATGGATGACTAGACCAGAGAGCGGGGCTTAGGCCTAGTAGGGAGAACAAGGACATATGCATATAATGAACCAGTTTGGAGTTGGTCGCCATATTGAATGACTTTACGACCGCCATGTTGAATGTTTTACGTTATGATGGCCATATGGAATATATGACTGTAAGGCTGCCATGTTGAATGGATTACGTTATAGTCACCATATTAAGTTCATAAACAGCGCCGGAAGAAAAAAGGGAAAGTGAACACGAGGTATAAATTACAGTAAACGCGCAGGCAAATCGCTGTCCTCTTAAAGAAATTTATGCATGCAGGCCGGGCATATTGAGGCGCGCATACAGCAAGGCACTAATATACTGAATATACCTTTACATTAACCACACAACGCATAGTTTCACATTTAAAAAATATTTTATTGTTTACACAAATAAAAATACAGTTCAGTAACACTGTCCTTCAATTATAGTAAAATGAGACTCCAGTGTCCTTGTCTGTAGCTTGATATAATGGTGGAACGTTCTTATTGACATTTTCTATGACGGCAAATTGTCTTTGCAGCTTGGGTCTTCTTGGCTGATAGTTCATGGCTTTCATAAACACTTGTGGCTGACTTTGTTGATAATGGAAGCTGTAATGAGGTTCTTCGTTGGCCCATTGAAAGTATTTACAACTATCTCTTCTGCGACAGGTAAGATAGGGTCTGAATGGATTTTTCTCTGATCTTGATACTCTCATGGTTGGTACTTCCTTGTGGTGACACAGAGGTACCTGACCTCCCGCTTGTAGCTTGTAGTCAGGAGTCACGCGATCTTTCAGGCACAGATGATAACTGTGGATACTATCTTCATGACAGAAAAAGGGACATTGTCTCCAGTCCAAACAACGTAAGTAACGTTCATCCGAGGAAGGTGTAATAACTTCAAGATCTTTCAGACAGAGTTTACACTTGGAGTAGCTCATCGTCGAAATTGTGATGAGAAAGTGTGCAAGCGACAGATCTTTATATAGTGTGGCTTAAAAACCTGCTTCCTACCGGTGCTCTTCATTAAAAATTCGGTCCAACCAGTACCAACAGGTATCACTGAACGGTTCAGGCTGGGTCATGACTTGTAAATACGTTGTGTTTCTTCCTGAGGATTGGCATCAAGCCAGTCTTGACAATCAGGCGCTGGTAAATCAAGAATGTCTAATAAATCATGCCATAACCAGTACGCAAACTCTTGATGTTCATCCAGGTGTGTCAGAGCATTGTTTAGCCGGGCCGTTTTTCTAATTCCACGGCACGCTACATAGGTCAAACAAATCCAGTAGGCTTGTTGGACTTTCTCTTCCATGTCTTCTACGGTATCACGGTACGCATTGGTCTTGATGTTGGGAACCATGATGTTATGAACTCTCTACCTTTTTCCGCATTAGTTATGTAGTGTTTAAAGAGAACCGGTTTAGTAAGGCTCCCATTGTCTGTTGCTATGTAATCGTGCTACCATAGGTGTTCTTGCTTTTCTTTTTTTCTTTTTTCTTTCCAGTGTGGATAAAGGTGTTTCCAAGAAAACCGGTTTTCCGGAAAACAATGGTGTCTCTTCCTGAACCGGTTTATCCTGTTTTCTTTGTAATTCAGATCTGGCAACAGGACGAGGAATTTTAGACGTTGAAGCTGTCCCCTCCCTTGTGCTGGAGGTGGAAGGTGTGGTTGGAACTAGTTCTGTCGGCGGTGGTAGAACGACAGGTGGAGCAGATGTTGTTTCGCTCTTCATCTGTTTCGTCAAGCCTTGATATCTTTGTATAAGCTGTTCCAATAAAATGATTTTTTGGTCTTCTGGCAACTTAGACTCTATGATGTGTTTAATGTCCTGATCCAAGAGCGTCAGCGTAGATGGTTGAGGTGGAGCGTTCAATCGATGTTCCGTTTCCATACTTTGCATAACAATTGTTCCGGAATCAATACCATCTTTTGTGCCTGTTTCATGTTCAAACTTTGCGCCAGCAGTGTAACGAAAGTGGTGATCGTTGTGTGTCAAGTCAACAGAGCATTACCTTGTACGATGTTAAGCGTTTAAATGGACTGTTTGCTTCAAGGATGGCCCCTTAGAATTACTTAGTTTCTGTACTGAAACAAGCCTTTCTGCATGTGTTCAGGGGGGTGATCCCTTAGGTAATTTTGCTTCCTTGAAGAGCCTATTCAATAAATGTTTCCGTTTGTTCACTGATGCTTCCGTGGCCTCCTGGAAGTCCATGTCATCTTTGTTCATGTAGCGTGTTTGCGTTTTCGTGATTTCTTTGTGCACGGGATCCGCTTCCAACTTGTTAAACCATGTGAGATAGGAAATATACAGCTTTCGCATTCTTTTCCTGTAGGCAGGAAGTAATTCATTAAAGGCCTTTACCTCTGCAATATCTTCGGACACCCCTTGCAGCGTGCGGATGTTCACTTGCTCTTGAAATTGTGATTCAAGATCATTCACAGCCTCACAGAGCAGCTTATGCCAAGGGTTCTTTTCAGGCTCCTTGTCCCTATCTAAAGTGGTATCTTCATTCTGCTCCCCTTCGCTTACATTGCGCTCATCTCCGGTACTGTCTTCATCCTCGCTTCCCATTTCCTCCATTTTGTCATTACCGGGAAATTCTGTAGAATCCTCTTCAGTTGAAGAGAAACTCATATTGCTCCTCCATTGAACGATTGGGACAGTGATGCTTTTCGTGGCGGTCTCTGTTGTAGCTACGATTAAATACTTTTGGACAGAAGTGACAGATATACTCCATCATAGGACTCTGCGTGATGTGAACTGAACGCTGTTTTGCTTCAAAATGAGCTCGGTGCTCCTGGTCCTGCTCTCTCTACTACTCTTCTTTTGAGCTGAGCCGCCAACGATTACCGGTAATCAGAAAAGAAACGCGAGTATATTTTACCCAGGAAAGAGTTTCAATTAGGTATTTGGCATGTAACCCTATTATACCCTTGTAATTATAAGTGGTCTGTACTAAATTTATATTTGCCTGGTTTTTCTTTTTCGACAAAGTATACAAGAGTGAGGACAACACTTGTTATTCCATCATTCGTTTATTATACATATACATTATCAAATCAATGCATGTAAGTACGCTCACTCCTTCCGTTTTAAAAGTAAAATTCGTTTACAAGCTCATTCACTAGCAAATTGAGATCAACATTTTGCTGCTTTTTCATTAGATTGTCTTGAGGAGTACGAATCTCGATAAGACTGTCAAAATCTATGAGCTCTGTCTCAGAAGATCCAGCACTGTCACAATGTTCTGCAGTAGAAAACGTGGTTCCTTCATTAAAAACATAATATATGGCTGTGAGGATCCGATCCTTTAAGTCACTGTTCTCTTTGTAGTGTTCGAGCTCTAAGACGGAAAGATAAATCCAGGTCCTTGGAAACCGGGTGAGCTCTGTCAGGTAATCTTCCCAATCGTTGTGAAGGGTGAATCCGAGA
>OX453283.1:9650293-9712793 GCA_949710005.1 Ricordea florida
CACATTTTGTGTTGAAAGGTCCCCATAATATTCCCATAAGAGAAAGACACGTGGTGCTTGTGTCTTTCTGTTATGCTGTTATGTCTTTACCACAAGCAGTATCGATTGAGTACTTATTGAAATAATTACTCTGCAATTTTGGTACGCACTTGGCAGTTAAGCCAGAAGGCCAGCCCGGAAAAGCTAAGTGTAGTTCTGATGAGAGAGAGAAAAATGGGGCGGTAAGTTATTATATTTTAAGTTGTTAATGATGGCCCGAGTTAGCTGTCTATAAAAACACCTGCTTAGGGAGATTTTGGTCTCATGATCGGTAGTGTAGTCCACGATTTTTGTGAAAGCTCATGAAAAATGCAACTATGGAGAACAGTGTCTTGACATTCTATTTAATTCATAAAGAAAATATAAAAGAAATAAATGTTTAATGAGTGTCTTTATATCTGATAAAGACATTGCTAAGCTTTACATCCAATTTTCTAGTCCAAAATAACCCCAAATCCAAGTATTAGTGCTAGAATGAGTTGATCTACATCAGAAGATTTTGAAGCCGTTCAATAAATTCACAGTTCGTTTTTTATCACTTCTAAAACACTCGGCTGCGCCTCGTGTGTTAAACTTGATAAAGCACTGCTCATTTATTTAACATTACTTAAAAACCGCGAGACGAACGCTAAAATAGCGAGCGAATTCAAGCGCAAAGTCAGTGAAGCCATGAACCGTAATATATATTAGATTATTATTAATACATTGTAAATGCAAGTTGTGACTGGCTTTTTTTATTATGTCCCTCTTCACTGTAAATGAGTTTAATTCTTTCACGATGTTAACAGGCGTGCCTGTTTTGGTATGGTAGCAATAAACTGTGATCCTGTTGTTTGTAACATTAAAACCCTGATTGCATTGTTTAAAATCACTAATAATGAAGATAGAGTAATTACTTTACTTTCATCACAGTGATAAATTTCAAAGCATCTTGTTAAAAAAAAAACAAGAAGCTGTTAGAAAAGTAACAAAATTGTCCTAGTATAATTGTTGGCAATAGAGGATGTAACTTTATTCACGACAAATAAAAATCACCGATTATTGCATTGTCCTAATTGAGCAGAGACAAGAGATAATGAAATGGTAGAAAAGCAACAGGGCTGTAGTTCTTAAGGTAATCCAAATCCGCCACCATTGCCAATGCCGAATTCCATATGACCTTTGAATTCTTGATAGGTTTTGTGAACCACCGTTAACTTGATGTAGCAGGCACAGGTGTTGGCCTTAGGGTCTTAACCACGACTTTCATCACTATGTTGAAATTCCACCGAAGGTTCCATGTCTAAACCAATAGGGGGAATTTCTCTACACCCCATTGCGAAAAAGATTAATTACTTACTAGTACTATTAGTAAGTGAATCTACTATATGATTACGATAACTAACTAAAACTAATTGTATATAAAATCACTATTTGTACGGCGGGTTGTTGAAGCCGACAGGGCGTTAAAATTGAAATCTTTAAAATAGGACCTATTTGTAACATGCTTTCTCAGCTCGAAAAAGCTTGAAAATCGTTTATGTTTTTCTTGGTATAAAACAATGTTCCAAAGGACAGAACCCTTATATCTAAGTGAGTCCTTCATAAATCGCGAGTTAAATCGTGGTATAGAAGAAAGTTGTTTCACTCGTAGCGAATAGCCGTGACTGGAGTTGCCAAGAATCGATTCCATCAGGGGCTCGGGCAGGCTGTCGTTGTTTACCTTATAAAACAGCTTAAGGATGTCGAGCTTATAATACAGGGAAAAGGTAGGCCATTGAACACATTTGAGCACATCATTTGTCGGCATGTCCTTGGGCAAGTTAAAAATAATTCTTGCCGCCCTGCAATGTAGCCTTTCTATGGAATCAAGTATGTCAGAGTTACAACACGATCCCCACAAAACTAAGCCATATTTTACAGAGGGTAATATCACTTTAAAATAAAAGTCCTTTAGCACGCCCTTTGGAAGAAATCTGGATCGTTTCAGTAAGTTCAGCTTATTAGCAAAACTTTTCTTGGTCTCAAGTGCATGAGGTACCCAGCTTAGATTGCGGTAGACAATCATGCCCAGCAGGCGCGTTTTTGTAACGCATCTAAGAATTGAGGTTCCTAGTTGTATTGGTGCATATGGCCCCAACGGGGTTCCTTTACTGAGTATCATCACTTCACTCTTTCCTGGATGAGGTGTTAAGCTATTTGTTAGACACCACATATATACTTCCTTTAAGGTCTTGTTGAGCTGCGCAATAGCGATGTCTACTGATTCTCCTATGCAATAGGCTGTTGTATCATCTGCGTACATGTACAGGGACCCCGAGCTGACTGAAGCAGGAAGGTCATTTGTAAATAGCGTGAATAAAGTCGGTCCCAGCACTGAACCCTTAGGAGGATAATTATAGTTCGACCATACCCTACCCACTTAAAGGAACTTTCAACAAAAGGGGTGCGTTGACTATATACCTACCCTCTACATCTTGCAGATAGTCGTATCAGTACGCAACAATCTGCGTTGAGGAAGATCAAAATAAGGAAAGACAAATTAATTAAAGAGTATAAAAAGGGTGTTTCCTCTCTTTTATTCTCTTCCTACCATGAAAAATGTCAATTAGCTGGTTGTGACGATCTAAAAGTCATACCAAAATGATAAAGAAAGAAATTTAACCTTTCAAATGCACTTCTCGTTTGTCCGAGAACAAACCAGTGCACACTTTGCTCTACAATTCCCATCTGGTCCCCAACGTTCTTAACAGGTTGCATTATGCCCGCAATGCTTAAAATACTGGACAAGGAATCCACGGCACCAAACATCTCATCCACAGTCGTCGCGTCTTTGAGCTGTGTATGAAGTACATTAGAAGTCTTAATGAAGATTCATTGTTCAACAATGACACGAGCATGGGACAAAGAAAAAACCTGAGACCCCGACGGGAATCGAACCCATGGCCTCCCAGATACCTGTATCTGGGAGGCCATCAACTAACAGAATTCTTACCCTTTAAAATTTGAAATTATCCAGGAGTGCGTGGAAATAAAAGAAATGTCTTTTTGCTGTTATCCTTCATGGGACAATTTTGCTCCAAACCACAAAAAACGCACGAGAAAAAAAGCATGACGTATCGAGAAGCCATCCATTCAAGCAGTGAAAACCGGGGAAAGATATTAAAAGTAAACAAAGTTTAAGTGAAGATGACAAGGACTAAGAGGCACAATGCATAAAGCTACAATGTGGGAGAATTTAATAACCTGTTGACCACCTTGGTAACGCAGTTTTATTTTACATACCTTTGATAACGTCTCTCTTACTGACTGATCAGAGATCGACTCAAGTGGGACTTTTGTCTTTTCAGGACCATAGACCAGGGCATCAAATAAGACAGGAGAAAAGAAGCGGGGTGCTGGGCCTCCATGTACTAACAAAATCGCTATCATACACCTGGCATAATAGTAATGATCTTCCTGAAGGGCTGTTTGTTATTTGAAAGAAAGAAAGTACACATAAGGATCTAGTAAACATGTATGTAAAAGGCCAATCGTAATCAAAATAAAAGTATGTTCTTTTTATGCTAACATTACAATACAACTCTTTTGATCTCGGTTTAAACCCTATGGTAACATGCAAGAAGAGAAATGCACATCAGATTTAGATACAAGTTTTATATTTGCTTCTGCTGCTAATGCAGTCCGCGAGCTGATGTATGAAGTCAGCTGATTGACATGTGCATATAATGAAATATGTGCCTGACATGAAAACTCTATTGTTGTCTTCATTGGTTTGTAAACGAAACTGCTCAAATCTTTATCAACTTGGATCTCTGTTAAATCCTATGACGAATTCTGTTCTGTTATGCACTCCATTGCCCACACACGCCTATAGAAATGTTTCTTAGTCGCCCGTCAAGCTTACAAAATAATAATATTTATACACTGACCTTTGCTTGAGTTGTTCAAACGTTTTTGGTTGAAATCGATTCCATGGGAGAACATCGGACTGTTTGCCAAATAACGGATAACCAAGCTAAGGAATTCTCCTTGGGGTCCTCCCAAATCTATGGCACCCTCCGATGTGCCACTGCCATCTGTAAACTTTACAGAGATTTTGTTTTCAGGGCTAAAAGATTTTCGTTGTAGTGCCCTAACACTGCCTTTCCAAATTCTACCCGGGCTAATGTTGAACCTGGACAGAAAAATGGTGTCTGTTTTAATCTTGACCGCTAATTCCCTTAGGATGTCCACAAGAAGAACTTTGTTTCTAGAGGAAAAGAAGCGGAAAAAAGCTCCAAATTAAACCTGACATTTTGTTAT
Source organism: Ricordea florida (assembly GCA_949710005.1). Lineage (NCBI taxonomy): Eukaryota > Metazoa > Cnidaria > Anthozoa > Corallimorpharia > Ricordeidae > Ricordea > Ricordea florida. Next base: position 9,654,617 of record OX453283.1, read on the forward strand.
ATCGAGTAGGTTATTAAAGTAAACAGCATTCAACACAAATGCTCATAAAATAAAAACATACCCTTCTGGTGCAGGTAATTCAGGTAGACTTGGTATGGGACTCTCAGCGGGACTTGCCATAAGATTGTCTTCGTCTTCCTCTTCCGCGTTACTGGTAACCTCAAAAAGGGCTGTATACTCTCTAAAAGACGACAAGTAAATAGTCAATTGAAATTGTTTCACCTGTGTTGCCATCATGATTTATAAATCTTAAAATAAAATTTTTATTTATTTCCGGCGGGTTTTTTCTTGCTTCTAGCTGTGTGTACATGACCTTCGTTTAGTTTTCACCTAAATTTAATTATCAGAAACTCAAAGTATTAGTTTGATGCATTTGCAACTGTATACTTTCATCAGTTATGCTGTTTCAATTAATCAGGCAATGGAGGATTGAACGTTGTTACCTTGAGCAGTAAAAGGCCTGCTCATCTTGACTAGCCATTAATCCAGTTAAGCATTGTAGAGAAGGGTGAACGGGGGTAGAATTTGTGGATAATGGATTACCACAAGATCTCCCACTACAACCTCATGATTGGGGACTTGTTTTGTCTGCAAAGACGGAGGTTTGCAACCCAAGGTCTTCATCTGAATCTCCATCTGATTCCTACAAGACAAAACTCGCAGTAAAACAGTGAAGACTGAAAACTAGTGTCATTACCAGGACCCCTATACCTAAATATGGGTTGCTATGTAGACGAAATGCTCCAGGAAGGAGAGTGTTCCTATGAAAGCCACACCCTATTTATTTATCTATCTATCTATCTATCTATCTATCGATCGATCTATCTATCTATTTATTTACTTATTTATTTATGTAGTTATTTATTATTTTTACACTGGCATTAAAAATAAATTTATACATACTGGAGGTTTCTTTCCAACACCTCTGGCTGGGTTCATTTTTGCCATTATGTATAACGACCCTTGTGACGCCAGGGAAGCAACCTCTGAGGCGTTCCACTTGAATGATGATGATGTTCCGGGGATGGCAAGTTTCTTCCCCCCCTGGTATTTTCCACTTAGGCCAGCTTCTGTTAGCTGAGCGCATTTTTCACCTCGCGGTATGGGAATTGGTTTACAAATATCTCCCACAGGAGGGAGGCAAATAACATTTTTATTGTAAACTTTATCCTTTGTAGACGCCTGGCACTTCTTTTTGGGTGGTGGTCCGTTCGATGCAAACTTGGACGGCAATGGGAAGTGATTCTATCAGTAAAAAGGGGAAATAATAATCAAAAGAAAGTGTGTTATTTCATGAAAGGGAACGGTCCATCTGTCTGAGAATTTATTTTTTCCCTTGTCACGCGTTCCTCACCCACGGAACAAGTCAAAAGCCCAAATGGCCTGTGTGAAGGGGGCTAGTTCAAGCTCTCTGCACAAAGCATAAAATATCAAGAAGACGGGTTTTCTAAACCGATGACACACTTAGCAAGATCTCATCCACTTTTTACACAAAAAGTATTCTGTTGTAACTGGAGCCCACAAACCAGAAACGAAGTGCATTCAACATGTCACGCAACGTCTAGCTCCTTATGATATATTTATGGCATTCTGATATATACAAACGGAAATCACTCCACTTTTTCTATCAGTATTCTTTAAGAGTATTATTTTCCTACCACAGAACTGGTATAAACCCCAAACAAATGGCACCCCATAATGTTCCAGCACAAAATTATACACAACATTTTAGCCACAAACAGTATATTATACAAAAGTAAAAAGGTTGCCTCTCCATCCTGCCCTTTCTGTCCCTCTGATAGTCAAAACCTATGTCATTTGTTTATTAGCTGCCCACAAGTGTCTTCCTTTTGGTATAATTTCCAAAGTTGGTATTCTACCCTACGTAACACGAGTTTACTTCTCTCAGGGACAGAGGTATTATTTGGAATCACTCGTCCCTGTACTCACTGTTCGACCCTCAACCACCTCATTATGCTAGGCAAATACTTTCTTTATATTATCCCTCTAAATAATACTATGTTCGTTTTCATTGACTTCATCTCATTAGTGCAGTAAAATCAAGATAGAAAAATATATTGCTGCCACTTTGAATGGTGAGAGGAAATTTCAGCAGAAGTGGAAATTCCTTCTCACCATTTAGGGTGTCTCCTTTAGTATTTAGTAGCTGTTTTGTTGTTGTTGTTTGTTTTTTTCCTATATTTAAGTAATTACATTGTATTGTAAATCCCTAGGTAACGCGATGTGTAATAATGAAAATTGACTACAACTGCATTTCTTGAAGAAAACTTGGTTACCATGGCCATCATTTCTTCTGTGACCAGTCTTGAAAACAAATGTAGCCTGTAGCCAAATGCTACAAATGTAGCCAAATTGGCGTTTTTGAGATGCTGGCAAACCACAACTAGAACAAAACATTACTCACAAAATAGACTGATCTCGCTCCGCAATGGCAGCAAAGCAGTTGGGTATATTGTTGAGGCGGCTGACCAGAAGTGTTCAAGTTTCTTGGAATTTGGTGTGAAGACTTGAATTTGACGTGAAGATTTGAATTCGGTGTCGATGATTTGTATTCGGTGTGTCTTTTTTAATTTGGTGTCTGTGATTTGAATTTGGTGTGAGTGTTTTTTAATTCGGTGTGAGCGCTTTAGAATTTGGCGTGAATTATTTAAACTTGGTGTGAGTGAATTAAATTCAGTGTGAGTGAATTAAACTCAGTCTGCACTTGTGGGCCACCGTAATTATCACCAAAGCAGAGACCAGGAACACAAAGGAAAACACAAAATGGGCTGTCCACATATAAGAAGACAAGCGTTTTTCACCTTCTTTAATAGAAAAGTTTGTTTGTTTGAAACCATGCATTTACAAATTTGAAGTCAGGACCAAAACTAACAATGAATTTAAGATGGCTTGTGGCAAATACAACAGCTTGTGGCAAATACAATGGTTTGTGGCAAATAGCCATTTCCTATTTTAATAAAGCCTGGCCATTTCCTTTCAGCTCGGTGCCAAGAAAGAAAAATAATGTCGAGACTCCAGGATATGAGCAACCAACAGCTTGACTCCTATCTTTGCTGGTTTTATGCTGAAGCGAGAACAAAGGATGGCAATCCGTACTCCAATTCCCGCTGCAGACCTTCGCAAATTGAAGACATTGACTACCATTCGCGCAGATACTCCTTTGAGTCTGCTCTGAAATATTTGGCTACATATCACATTTACTGGTGTTGCCGCGAAGGGAAGGACAGCGAGACTTGACGAGGAACAGCTTCCAGGTTTTGCTGGACAACACTGGTCGAAGGTATGCTGCAATAACTCACGATGAAGAATAACCCTGGGTGCGTCCCAGACACAAGCAGTGTAGGAAAAGAGGCCAGGTTGTATTCAGCCCCAGAAGACCAACTCTTCGATGGCCTAAATTACTCAAAGATATATCTCAGAGAGTTAAATCCATCATGCAACCCGTTTTCAATATCCCAAGTGGTCCGTAAAGCTAGAAGAACGAGTGTGGTTTGAAAATAGGCCACTGGGTATTCACAAGCTTGGAGGCAAGATGAAGGAGATCTAAAAATTGGCATGTCTATCTCAGGCTTTCACAAATCACAGCGTTCCAGCTACCGCGATCACTGTGTGGACCAAAACACAAGTCCCAGCAAGGAACATCATGGCGACATCCAGCCATTGTACCGAAGCCATCCAAGAGTTTTCTCCGACAATCTGTCGAATGCTATGAATGAATGTGAAAACCAGCGTATTCCAGAAGAGTCCACAAGTTCGAACAATACTCTTGATATAAATTGTATTGTCCATTCGGAAAACTTGGCACAGTTTTGTGGAGTTTCAGCCACAAGCAGTAAGCAGTTTATTTTCCGCTTGTAAAATAGAAAACGTTCAAGTCCTTATGGGCCATAATTTGGCAGGATTCAACTGAACTATAAGATTATGGTTTGACTGAGCAAAAAGAAACTCACATAAGAAAACTAACATTGCTTTGTGTATTAACTTTGATGTTTGACAGCTTTTGTCTTTTGAACCAATGAGAGTGTTGGACGTATTCTTACAAGCTCGCTGAATAGCTCAAATTGCTGTACTTTATCAGAGTTCAAAGAACAGTGCTGATGACATTCAGTGCACAGGCTAAAAGAAACAGGGGAAGTTGACCGAAAATAAAGGCTTGTTTTGTGGAAAAGCGCTGCCTCTCCAGGCCCAGCACAGTGAGGTTACTAATCGTGTCACTTTTGATCAGACAACGTGGCTCGCAAGCCCGAGTAAATCGAGTCAAGAGTTTTGATATAAAAGTAAATCGAGGCGAGAAATTTTATAGGTTTGCAAGCCTGGTTACCTGGCAACTTTATGCCTGTGAATTTCCGCCATTCCCTGAATGATGTTTTGAAAATAATGTGCATTTTGTGGAAACCGATTTCGTCCTGGAAGTATATCCCAGCAAGAAGATCTCCGAGATATACAAGAAAGAGCGGCGAGAGATCATCCTCAAGTAACTTTGAATGCACACGGGAAGCAGTGACTCAAAGCAGAGATTGAGAAACGACAGTAGGAACAATAACAAGAGACATTCACTAGACCAAAAGCCACATTTTAATCACATTTAAGTTGCATTAAACAACCCTAGAACTTGGGTCTACATTTAAGTCTAGTTTAATTGTTTAAAACATCACTTAAATCAATGCTATTGTCATAGTGGGGTTTAAGTGCCCCTGAAACATACATTATACACCTGAAGCCATTTAAGTTCCTGAAATGGAGATAAAACATTCTCTAAATTAATGGTTGTGTTTTGGTTCCCATAAATGACTATTTATTGATGTATAACAGGAATAGTAAGAATTAAAATTGTCCAGTGTGTAACATCACTATGCACTTCATTGCTTAAGTATTTTCAAATTGTCTCTTCTCCATAACAGAATCATAACACCAAAACATGAAAGAAATATAAAGGTGTCTTGACATTTTGAACTCAGTTCAATAAAAAAAGGAATATAATCAGTTAAGAAAAAATATCATCTGCAACCTACAGGGCAAGAAAAATGACCATATTTCACTAATCACACTAAGACAAGTGAATAAAGAAACTTTAATTTTATCCGTATGCGTAGTCTCCATGTCCATACAATCTAATATGTAACATGTACCTTTATTAGCTTATGCATCAAAATTTTGATACTGGTGCTACTCAAAATATATCTTGTTCATCACATTCATCGGAAATCCACAATCGCCGACGGCGACGCTTAAGCGATTGAGAAGAACATTTCCAGTGCTCGACCTTAGCGGTAGTCCACTAGTCCTGGACTAGTGCAAAATGCTTTTGGACTAGTAGAAACTTAGAACCACTAGTCACAGGACCAGTAACTACTTTGTAGTTTGTAATGTTTAAAAAATAATACAAGGTGAAAACAAAATATACGTCTTGTAAACGCTGTTTCGATGCGTTCTTCACAATGTTCCGACTACCACAGGACTACCACAGATTTACTCAGGACTAGTAAATTTTCAGTTCAACTAGTCCAATGACTAGCGATTTAAAAAGGTAAGGTCGAGCACTGATTTCGTATTTGTGTGATGACGATACGAAGATGAATGTGCAAAGGACTTTCCGCAAGTTTCCACTTATCACAGAAGAAAGGGCTTGGAGTGTTTTCGACGAAACTTGTTTCAGGATAATCTTCGGCCATTTTGTTGATTATCAAAGACAATGGCTGATTTGCAGCAAGAGCAATGAATGGCCCTATTGTTATCCCAAGTGCAATTTGCATTTGGTTTTTCCGCTTCATTGCAATTGGTTGGTTTTCGATAGTAAGCCAATCAGAAGGCGAGAGTGTCGATCGCGGGATGTATGTTTCATGTAGTTAGTGTCATTTGGAAGTTCGCATTCTAGCTTCGTTTCTTGCCGTGTGCTCGATCGTTTTTTACATTTGGTTACAGTTCACTGTTTTCGGTAATGATGACTTTACTAGGTGCTCAACAGGAACGACAGCTTCTTATTATTGAAAGGATGAGCGGAAGAATGGATGCGATTTGTGACAGTCAAAAGAGACTCAAGGATTCCAATGCAAGCCTGCGACAGGGGAACGAATTGCAAAAGAAGGAGATGCAGGGCAACCTACGTGGTTTAAGAAATTCACGGTGGCGTTATACTATTGAAATAATCAAACAAGTTTACTGCAAGCCTGGGTGGGTTTGCTACAAAGCAACAAACAATACAACAACAAATGAAATATACACTGTACATGTAATGACCAAGTAAAAAACACCAGTGTCTATGAAGGAATAAATTTGGTGGGTGAATTAAAAGATGCTTATGAAATGAATATGGCCGAAAGGATAAAGGTGAAGATTTTAAAATTACAATATAATTATGATCATTTAATTACCCTTAAACATGACTTTTACACACATTTAGAATGTGTTTAAGGTTCTAATTAAACATAATGTAAAAGTCAGAAGATATTTTGGTTGTATATAATGGTCACTTAAACATACATTAAGCTTTAGCCTTAAGGGTGTTTAAGGCGGGTTTAAGTTGAAATTAAACATATTTTTAAGTTCTTAAACCTCTAATTAAATGTAGTAAACATAACTTTAAGCCAAGATTAATTTCAGTTTAAGACTGCTTAAATGTTCTTTTTCTCCTTGTGATTGCAGTAAAGACAACAACTGCTTGCTCAAAAAAGGCAAAGAAACAGCAAGGAAAAGGACCGGGAATACAAGCAAGTTGGATTGGAAATTGAATTTGGTATCAATAGAAACAAAGATTTGTCTTGCCCATACATAACATGAGCGAGCGATTACATAACAAAATAATTGGTGAAGAAAATTTAGCAATGACATTAATTGATCATTGCAGTTATGTACACAACTTAACAGCCATGAAATTAAAGTCTGGAAAAAAAACTCAGGCCTGAACGGGATTTGAACCCATGACGGAGCAGTGCTCTATCAACTGAGCTATCAAGCCAACTGGGAGCTGGTCATATTGTGAGTTCCTAATATACCCGTAGATGGCGAAGAACGATGTAAATGAATATATGGAAGACCATCTATTTGAACTGTTGGTAGAGCACTGCTCCAGTATTGCAGAGGTTATGGGTTCGAATCCTGCTCAGGCCTGAGGTTCTTTTTTCAGGGTTTAATTACACAGCTGCTTAAGTTGTGTACATAACTGAGATGATCAATTAATGTCATTACATATTACTCTCCACTTCAAATATATGGTCTTTCATATATTCATTTGCATCAAAATTTAGCAAAACAACAGAAACTGAGTAAGAACGATGTCAAGAAGAAGATTGAGAATTCTTCGGAAAAATTATCCCAACAGTATACACTGCAAAATATAATGACAACAAGGCAAAGAACAATGAAAACAGATTCAGAATTTGAGGAAAATCAGAATCAGAAGACAAAGAACAAAACAGATTACCATATCGTCATGAAAAAAGTGCAAAGAAAGGGGAAACAGAAACCCATAAAGAAATGAAAGATTACAGTCGTGTAGTATTAATACTGCAATGAGAATGCAAGTAAGTATTTTTTGTAATAAAACGATAGCCTTCCATTTTAAAGAAATTCCCAATACAGAGGTTGCAGTTGTGATAGCAATTATTTATAAGTGTGATCTGATATCATTGCAACAAAAATATATGGTAGATTTGTCTGATGTAGTAGCACTTTCAACAGAAAGATGCCAAACACTCAGTGACTGGTTCTGCGATATTATCAGTGATCAATGCAATTAATTGAAATTATTGCTGAGTATTATTTATATTTGTATACCTTGATTTATGGGCTCATGAAGCTTTGTAAACGTATTCACATTTTGGAAAAACGGTATATTTTTTATCGTTTAAATAGATCGGGTCATAATCTGTAATAAATAACCTTTCAAAAAATATACGGTTTATATGGGTTTTTGTTAAAACCAAGAACACCAGAGCAGATCGCGTGCGGATGGTCAAATGGGTTATACTGATACCTTAATCAAACACCCATAGGAACAACTGGAGAGAATTTTATTTGCGTGCAGAAAGTTTACTTCAAGGAGTTTTGTCAAAATGGTTGTGTTACATGCTTAACATATTAGCGGCACTGTATTATTTGAAATGAAATAGTTTTGTGGGGTTGAGCAACTATTGTATTTAGTTCTATCGCTGAAGTTAAAAGGAATCTTGCCTTTTACGAAGATGAGCAGCACTTAAAAGACATTTTTGACATCCAGGTATGTTATTTTTAAAAAGATGCAAGAATCAAAGAAATAGTTTAAGCAACTGAGCAAGTATTAATACATAACCAATAATATTATGTATTGTTTGCAGTGCAATGAATGGGGATTCCTCCTTAGAGAAATGTTTGGCAACCAACTTGGTACAGGAGATTATGGCCATTGAACATACAAGCATGTAACTGAGGAATTTTCCGAGTCTGAAGGACTATTCAAACCAAGGCTTCGAGGCAGCACATTTTCTCCAGAGACAGCTGTTTTCGGGAGCTACTTCTCATGACAGGCACTGATATGTATCTTCAAGTAAGTTCAAATTTCCTACAAGCATGAAATATTTTAGGTAGTTTAAGGCATTTTTGCTATAAAGGGTACAGAAATTGATATGCTTTTAATGGATGTGCATTCCCTACATTGAAAATCAGTTTCTTGTCTTATTTTGATCATTCCCCTTTTTTAGTGATCATACTTTCTGTTAGTAAGAACTGAAATGAGTCCCGTTTCTTTTAAATCTTACAGTCAGACAGATGCTTCAGCATTTTTTTTTGCTGAGAAAATTATGTTCCTCAAATAATGCTTCCGAATGGCTGTAGAGTGTGTTGAAAGAGGTTGGTATTAAGAAGTTTCTTGAATTGATTGATATTGAATTGATTTGATCATGAATTAATTTCCAAGTAGGAGCTCTACAAAGGAAAAAAATATTATTTTCGACCTTAGGGAATAAGTGATTATAAAATCATGCAAGATGGGCACTGAGGAACTAACCATTCATGAGTGAATATTAACCCGGGCATTCTGTTCAAATCTGACTTGACAAAGCATTACTGCGCCAGCGGGTGTTGTTAGCTGCGCATGCGTATTATGTATCTTCATTCTGGCTCACGTGTCCTGGGTCGCCATCTTGTAGCGATGGTGTAGTTATTGTTATTAAACCGTTTGGAGTTCGCTATTTTCGGGTTGTCTTGTCCTCATTACTGGTGCTGGACATACTATACCAGCGATTTCACGTCCAGCATTAAATCTATTTAAATTAACAATATTATTATTATTAGTTTTATAGTACAAGCTTCATTTGAAATTTAAAGAATATTCAATTTTGTTGCTTTTTTCATTCCCTATAGGAAAACGATTTCATTTTAGAGGATGTGGTTGGCCTAAGAATAAGGAAGTGAGATGGTCACTGGATGATGCTAATTGGACCTCTGCTGTTGATACCATATTTACGAACACATTTTGAGAAGATTTTCTTGTATAGAAATGGGATAAAGCACTTAAGTCTGTTATCATCTCACCAGAAAGTATCCCTGCTTTCAACTGTGATTTTAATGTTTGGGAGGATGCTGTGAAATTGGTTAGTCCTTCTGCCCAGTCTGATTCTACTGGGCCATGCAACACTTGTGTCTCCTCTTTTAATTCAGCTGTCCCTTTAAAAGGTGGTGATGACCTTGATTTCAATCAGGTGCTTCTTACCACTTCCTCAAAAATTGTCTTTGCCTGGTAACAAAGGGCCTTGCTATAGCACAGACTTAAGAGCTTGTACCAATAAAGCTGCAACCAGGTGTCAGCTTGCCCTTCTCAACCTCCCTCCTGTTGTCCAGTTCCGAGACAACGAGGTTGATTGACCTGGTAATTGATGCCTGACACCTCAGTAATCCTTTAGTGCTTGGGGTAGTACCCTCAGAATAAGAAAGTGTCAGAAATGTATCTACCAAGTAAGTGATGAGGACGATGAAGCCGATGTTGCCTTAAATTTTGGAAAGCAAGGCGTGCTTCATAGACATGCCTTGGAAATTTGGCAAAGGGCCCTCTCAGAGGAGGAACAGTGGCTCTCCAAATGCTGTGCCATGACTGCTTCTCAGAGTGAAGGGGTTGCCAGCCTACCTTTCAATTCCAGGCCAAAGAAAGAAGTTCTTTGCTTTGGAAATATCGTTATACATGTGAATGATGTTTCAGCCCTAGTTAGTGAGAGATATCTTACTGGCTTTGTCATTGGTGGAGCATGCTTGAAATACTGTGAAGAGGAACAGGTTAATGGCACTTACCGGTAGTCCCTGTTTTTACCCTCTATGGTGCAGACTTGGCTTTCAAGTGGCGACTGTAATTTTCTTCACTCTAAAAGTAAACCGTTCATTTCTGATTCAGTGGTTGTTACCTCCAGAGCTTGTCAATAACAACCATTGGGGCCTTCTCTGTCTTAATTCCTCGCGAAGCGAGGCCGAAGGCCGAGCGTAGCGAGGTTACTAATCGTGTCGCGTTCGGTCAGACCACGTGGCTCGCAAGCCCGAGTAAATCGAGCCGAGAGTTTTTATATATGTATATATATATATATATTTATATATATGTTTATATATATCTATATTTTAAAGGTGTCCGTTCGCAGGCCAGGTTACCTGGCAATGTACCACACTTGAGAACTGCTGAATTTCCGCCGGGAATTCGGTGATGCCTTTTTGAAAGTAATGTAAATTTTGTGGAAACCGATTTCACTCGTCCTGGAAGTACATCCCAGCAAGATGATCTCCAAGATATTCAAGAAAGATTAGCACGAGATCGTCGCCGAGTAAAAATTATTGAAAGAATTGTTTGTAAATTCGAATACCGTGAAAATCGACACAAGGAAAGCACGACTCAAAGCAGGGATAGAGAAACGACAGCAGGGAGAATAACGACAGACATCGCAGGAAAGACAACAACTGCTCGCTCCAGAAAAAGGCAAACGAAACAGCAGGGAAAAGGATCAGGAATTCAACCAAGTTAGTTTTGAATTTAAATGTGTTATTGATAGAAATACAGGACATGAGTGAACGATTACATAACGAAATGTATTGGGGTACTACATTTAGCGAAACGACTTAGAACGGACACCGAGTAAGAACGACTTCAACGATTGTAGATGTCTCTGGAAAATAATTCTGTTAGTCTAAAAACGGAATCGGAAGACGACCAACAGATTACAAGAGAATGTAAGTAGGTATTTTTCATAATAAAACGATAGCGTTTCCATTTTGAGGAAATTCCCAACACAGAGAGTTGCAGTTGTTATAGCAATCATTTATAACGATGTGATCTGATATCATTGCAACAGTGAAAATATTATAAATTTTCTTGATCTAGCAGTTATGTTTAATATTTTCAACAGAATATATACCCAGTGTCACTATAAAGTACTGGTTCTGAAATATTATCAGTGATCAATACGATCATTTCAAAATAAAGCAAATGTGATTACTGAATTCTGAGTAGTATTTCTCGTTGCTATATATATATATATGTATGTATTCTCTGATTGAAAGGTTTCAATAATATTGCGTAGAGACAACAAGTTTCATAGCCTTTTCACAATGGGTCAGTTTTACCTTAGAGTTCAATGACCCCCCCCCCCCCCAATGATAATATTGCTATCTAGAACCCCTGCCCTTTTTCCACAAATGAAATGTTAATTCAAGCCTTAATTTGCAAAGTTAGACATAACATATTAACTTTGTTACTTTCTGCTGTTTACTTCATTTTTATGATGTCAAATATCAATATTTAATAACAACCACAAGATGCAGTTAACCTGTTAGATTGGAAAAACTTTATAAAGAAGAAAATAAATTTTGTAATGCCAAAATGTTTATAATCTTTCTCATATATTCATTGCAAGTGTGCTGTATGTAGTAACAAGTGTTTCAAGTTTCCTAAATGCCCTAAGGTATGCTTTCAATAATGATTTTCCACACAAATAGACAAATGACTGCACTAGATTCTAAGCATTAAAGAAGAAATGGTATTGTTTGGAGCTGTTTTGATTCCTACCACCTCTGATGGAAAGCCTATTAAGCAGATTTTTGTATTGCTTATATATATAGTAGTAGAGTAACAATACCTTTACCAAGATTAGGACATGCATCCCACCCTATAAAAATATATTATGTTTAACATAAAAATATAACAATAATAATAATAATAATATCAATACCAGTAATCATAATAGTAATGATAATAATAATGATAATAATATAGATAATAATATAATGATAGTGCTTCTCGTTACTATATGTCATTGGTTACAGTTCAATACCTCTGGCTGCCATGACTTTTTCGATGAAATACCATCCTTACATTAAATCTCTCTTCTGCAGTTTTTATAATAGAAATTTTCATATATTCAAAATAATATAATCTTCTCTGGTTGGGTATGGATATTTTGCCTGTTTCTGTAACAGCACAATTAAACTTTCATGTGGTATATACTTTTGACTGATTGATGTTGATTTCACATTATTTTTTTACAGGAGTATGTAGTGCAGCAATCTTTTTGAACATATTAAGATTTCAATAACTCTTTCTTACATGTATTGTTTTTATGATATGACCTAAAAATAGCACAACCACATACTATACAGTCGGCACTCACTATTATCAAACCTTTATTCAAAGTTTTTGTAGAGTCCAATTGTTTTACCCCCAATTTTGTTATGTAATGACATTGTATCTCACACTTCTGTTGATATGGCATCTCTTTTGAGGGAAGAGGAATTTTTCTATCTACCACTGGGGGTACTATTGCAACTGAAAAGAGTACACAAATTAAAACATGCAATATTCATAATGCTCTCAATTGTGGTTACCCGGGAATGAAATAATGACTGCAGTAGACAATAAAATATCTAATCAAAAGATTCTTCTTACAATGAATCTCATGCAATTATAACCAAAAAATATAAACAAAAAATAATTGGAGCATTCAACTCATCCTCAGTGTAAGAACATATTGTGTTTAAAAGTGATGTACAACAAAGAAGACAAAGCAGTAGAGACTAAGAAAATAAAACTAAAGAAAAAAAAAACACAGGTTTTTACATCGTGGTAAACACAAGCATTCATATCAACTCTTCAAGATTTCACCTGCAAAAGATTTACAATCATTTTCAATTTGTGTTAAGTGAATATTATTATGATAATCAAGATAATAAATAATGTTACTTCTATTCCCTCTGGTGCAATCTCAGTGGCAGTAAAAGAGCTAAATGAAGGTCAATTTTTAAGTGCTGTGTTGAGCGGTATACTGATCACGTAATTTGCACCAGGTGTCACTAATTGGTCAAACACAGCATAACAAATAAAATAATGGGGATTACGCTGATATAAAAATAAAATACAAAATAAAATAAAGAATAAAATATAAAAGCATTGTGACTTCTTCAAAAACTAGCTTCGCGAGGTTTTTGCGGGAGTCGTATTTCTAGTATGATTTTGTCCCACGCCTATTTTGATGATGGATTCAAAATTAATCCACCAATGAATATTTGTGCCATTATTCAGATTTTGTCAGAGGTTCTTAACTTGGCATTGGCCAACCTACCACAACCAAAATGCTACAATGTGCCTCCAGTTCAGCACTTTGGTATGCCTCTACAGCCATTGAATGGAGAAGGATGTGGGAGCTATGGCATAGGTGTCATTCTTAAAGCCAAGGATTTTCTATGTAGTGGAGCCAGAATCGCATCATTCAGCTGGAGTTTTCAAGATATGACAAAGCATCATCAACAGCTTTTGCGTGAGTTTGTCCAGTGGAAGCCATAATTTTGAAATGTACAAGTTAAGAGATCCTTGCTGTCTTGGAAAACACGATCCAAATTACGGTACGTTCAAGATTCTGTTTTAAATATCAAATTATTATTGCAGTAAGTTGACTTTTTCCTTCTGTATATAATTTGTACATATTCCAAATTATTACGCTATTCTCTCCCTCAGAGTGTACAGGCGGCGCACCCAAGATTCTGAGGTGAAGGTAACTTTTCTTTTCTAAATATACTGAATTATTGCAGTAAATTGATTTTTTCCCTTCTGTATATAATTTGTACATAGCCCAAATTAAGAGGCTATCCTCTCCCTCAGAGCTTACAGGCGGCGTGCCCAAGATTTCGAGGTGAAGGTAGCTTCTCTTTTTTAAATATTGAATCATTACTGCAGTTAATTGATTTTTTCTTCTGTATATAATTTGTACATAGGCCAAATTATGAGGCTATCCTCTCCCTCAAAGCCTACAGGCGGCACATCCAAGATTCTGAGGTAAAGGTAGCTTCTCTTTTTTAAATATAAAAATTACATTATGATTTCAAAGGATCTGCTCACCGAAATATATCATTTTTAGTACATAAGCCAAAGTGTCTTCTCGCATCTTTAAACACATTTAAATAAAATGAGGTTTATTTGGGTTAAGAAAATTATATTTGCATCTCAAAATCGATTTGAAATCTGTTGATGTTAAGAAAGACAACAGAATGTTCTCCATACACAAGTCTTTTTTGAAAGCACTTCTTAAAAGCCAAAATATCACTTAAATTTCCATCTTCAGGCCGGCTAAAAGTGTTACCTTCTTGACAAAAAAAATCTTAATGACAGTTTTCCGTGATTTGTGGCAGAGAAAAGTCTAGGCCACCAAATCAATTTCACTTTCCGCATGGCACGACCATTTCCTTGGCTGATTTCCAATGTTCCTTTGTAACTTGCTCGCTTTTGAGAAGTACCTTCGTTTGTGTTCCAGAATCTGCAGTTTGTTGCTGCTTGAAGTTCTTCCTTTGGAGCATGTATTCCATCGTCCTCGACCTCTACTTAAATACAATACTGATCCTTTAACTTGACAGTATCTTGCTTGTGCAAGGCCTCAGCAAAAGGACCAATACTAAACACTTTCTAGGAAAAGCGTTCGGCAGAAGAAGCATAAAATGGCGCCTTTCGATGCAGTACCTGTTGCATGCTGTGCATATCACAGGCCATCTGTGCAACAAAATGCCTGAAGAACTTCTCTGGCACTTGGGGCAATAAGATTGTGAGCCATCGACCTAAAAAATATAGAAACCGCTAACCAGTCGTTTCGTACCCACAACCAGTTCGTACCCAGACGATTTGTACCCAACAAATTAAGACGTTTCGTACCCATCCTATTACCAAGTTGTTTTGTATCAAACAGTATCTTTTCGTTGTTAGGTATTTTGTTTTTACTTCTTACATTTGACGCAGTGCAAAGTTAAATTGTTCAGTTCAAGTTTTCAGTTCAAGTAATAACTGGCCTGTTGATGTTAGCACATCCTTTCAGCAGCTGTTTCAGCGATTTCTACTTTTTGTTAGATGCTTCCCACATGTCAAAGAGTCGGCTTTGCATTTGACGATAAGTTGCTCTCTGCATCCGCTTAAGCTTGCGCTCAGAGACAAGACGAATCTGCAATGATACCAGGCGGGCTTCTTTGTGTAGCAGGTCCACAAGCATGTACAGACCACAACGGCCAGCAGCTCTTTTGTTTAGGCCATGGTGCAAACCTTCAATGTCATTGTTCATTCTGATGGACTGCATGAAAATGCTCCAGCACTTAGGGGGCCATACTCTGCTGCAGATCCAGTTCTCTTTAATGTAGGGAACAAACCTTTTCAGTGGGTCCGTTGTAGCTTATGCTTTCAGGCTCTCGTATGTTGCTTCAATAGTCTTGTGGGGTAAACATGGCAGTGCCATCAGTCGTCTGGTGTACTTATTTGTTGCCTGGTCACTCGTATAGGCAGTCTGCAAGCCTATCTCCTGCACTTTCCTCCACAAGGCCTGGTTCCAGTGGAATGCACACCCCAGCAACTGCACTTCTGGTAGGACTTTACGGAATGCTCCGCACATGGCACTCTCGCAGTCAGCGGTAACTTCCTTGACATTTTGGGCAGCTGGCAAGATCCTCGAGACCTTCTTCAAACATCCCATCAACGTACCAGCGCTTGGCCTTGCTTAACTTTTCCAGTTGTTCATCCGCTAAGATCAGGTGTCGCCTGCCACGGCTCTCGATATCTGCACGAAGGAAACCATCCGGGATGCTGGTATCATCAACTGTAAAGTCCAGGTCAACTGGTTCTTGAGGTCTACTTGCTTGTCTGCAATGATTCGCTGGTCTGGCTAAGTGTTCTGGTCTCAGCAGATTTGGCAACAGAGCAGTACCCATGTCCTCCAACAACACTTCTTCTATTGCAGATGCTCGTTGGAACAAGTTGTTTCTGGGAGTCCAACTTCTCCTAAATGGTTGTGGTCGATTCCAATAGAGAAGCCTTCTGGTCGCTGGACAACAGAAGCTGGGCTACGAATTTAAAATGAGCCCAGCTTTTAACTCTCTTGTAAAATGTTCAGAAAAGTTTTAGCTTTCACTTAGTACAGTTTGTTATAAGAAACATTATCCTCAATAACCTACAATACTTTTTGCCCCTATATATTTTGATTGAAAAACAACCCACCAAAAGAAGGTACATCATACAGATTTTCCGATACATCGAAGAATAACATGTTTCCACTAACACTGGGTGGAGGGCTGGCTAGGTCAGCTGAGGTGGACCCCTGGGTGGCGGTGGATGCTTCAAACATGATGCTGGATGGCAGACTGGGTTTGGAAAACACTGTCACCTCCATAACTGTTCCAAGCGAGGTAGTGGCATCTGTTAATAACATATATCTCGTTAGAACAGCCTTAAAATGACTAACTCATGCCACCTCCTTTTCATAAAGAAAACCTGAAAACAATGATATTTATGGTTACCTTCATTCCTCGTACTCTCAAAATTGGATAGTACAGTGTCTTGTGAGGTAGCACAATGACAGCATTTCCAAGGGATGTTGTTTTCATCTCGGATAGCCTTCCGATAGACATCTGGGGATACTCCACTGTTGCACTTTCTGTGTTGCCTCTTGTTACAACCATCACATAGAAGGGCTCCTTGACGGGAGTTGACGAATTTTGTACAGACAATACACAGATGTGTCATTTTCCTTGAAAGCTTTTGAAAGTTCTTAACGTTTGTAGGAGGTTCACAAGAAGGATTAAAAAGAATCTTTTTGGGGGGGCTTTTTATAGTGGGACCCTTACTCGAAAAGGATCGAATTTCTGGTCTTCTAATTGGTTAATGCTAATGTTGTTTACTCCTTTGTTAAAGAGAAAAAAATCACAACTACTTGCGCGGGCACTAATTAGCTGTCATTGTGAAGATAGTCACAACAGAAGAATAATGACACATGGAACAAAATCACAATAACCCTACCCGAGTAACTAATAAACTGCAACAATCGAGTAGCTGATCACAAAAAGAATTTGTGAAGCTTGTGTTGCGCGTGCTTAAGCCGGTTTCTTAGTCAAAATGCACTTGTGAATCAAGGAGGATAAACAGTAAACATCATTCAAGGTAACTTCGGTTGATCTTGATCTTTAATTGTTCTCAAAGATGCTTTTTGTTATGAATGTTGATCATGGTACAAATCATCCAGAGGGTTTGTATGTTTGACTTTATTTGATTTTCCACAAAATACAAATAACGATAAAACAAGACAGTTACACAAAAGCAAATGAAAGTGGCGAGGAAGCGCAAAAAGAAACCATGAGGCTTATAGACATTGGGCTCCTCAGAGTAAAAATAAAGTTAACAGTAACAGAAAGGCCAAGATCGAAAGTAAAATAAAATGAAGGTAAGTATAAATTAACTAATTACATAGACTGAGTTGACAAAATATAAGGTATGGTACATGTAACAATAAGTATAAAAATAATGTCAGACATGTGAAGAAATATAACTATTTACTACAAGATTTATAACTAATAATTCATATATAATTTTTTTTTCAATTTCGTTTTAAATAACTGGAGAGAATTAGAATCTTTAATATTAGGGTTGGGTACGAACCATCCGACATTGGGTACGAATTGTCTATATTTGGGTACGAATCGTCTGGATACGAACTGGTTGTGGGTACGAAACAACTGGATACCTAGAAAGCTGTCTTTAATTAGCAATGTAATTATTTAAATATTCCAAGGTCTAAAGGTTGTTTTATTATTGCCCTGTGTGTGTAGGCAACGTGCAAACGTACATTTGTGCACTCTATTAACTGGGACAATTATGAGGTAGTTGTATTGAAATAATGCCACTCATTGAAAACAAGCGCGTGCTAGGACGTTCCTTAGAATGATAAATTGACTAAAGTAGCAAAGTGTACCAGACCAAATGTTCTCCAAAGAGCAAATTCAGTACTAACCTCGCAGACAGGGATTCAATGAGGCATTTATTTGCTCACTTACACCCCCTAACCATGGCAAGTATCCCTCATTGTAGTCTTTTGATCGTCTGGCAATGCACATGAATCTGGGTGGAGAAACTGGCTGATCTTAGTTCTCTAAAAACGTAATATTTTGGGGGTTGACTCTTTTCTCTGGATGCCTTGCCTCTGCATGTTTTTTTTAACTGCCCAAAGCGTTTTAAAACCCTTTGAACAAAAACTGCATTCTTGGGCATAAGTAGACCTTTAAGCCGCAATCTCAAACTTGAAGCAATTCGGACTCTTGCACGTGTGTAATGCGAGGAAAAAACCTGAAAAATGTGTCTTATTTCTGCTAAATGTGAGTACCTTTTCTTCCTTAAATTTCCTTTTCTTCTAGCAGGACAAAGCCTTAATTATTCACACGCAATGTGATGTAAGTGGATGTGACAAGTTTATTGACCACCGTTTTATAAGCTCAGTTGTCACTCAAGTGTCGTGTTATTATAACTACACTGTTACTACTGTTGAAGATACAGGTGGGAAGAAACTTGCAAGGAAGAACTTGGGGAAAATATTCAAGCCCAGGGTTCATGGTAAAAGCAGAAAAGCAAAAGCAGAAGAAGGCGTAGTTGAAGAAAAAGTGTGAAAGGATGTCACAAAGACGAAGTGAGGTTGAACCCTCGGTGGTAAAAGAAGAATCAGTTATGCCTAAAACAGAAGTGGAGGATAAGAAAGAAGATTTTAAACTGCTATCAAGAGGCAAACGGTGCATTGAGCTGTCTTGAAAGTGAACTAAAACATCACACGTGGAAGCCGTTGTGAACCAACACAAAGCACAAGATGTATCTCATTTATCGTCTCAGTACACCCCTAACTCACGCAAGCTTAAAGAACTTACCGGTAATCGGGAACTATTAGCTGTGGATGGGACTGAATCAGTAGACTCTGGGACACTTGGAAAATGCTTCCCTGCTGTCTATTGTCGTGACTTAAGAGTGATTGGTAAAGAAATCAAAATGAAAGAAAGGATGAGAGAAGAAATAGAACAGGCCAAGCATGAGGTGTTACATGAGGCTTTCGTGTTGTCCGAACTTGGCGACCATCCGGAATTACGCCATTTATTTGGCGTTTGCTCTGAGCAAGCTCCCTTTTATCTTGTTCTCCAGCACAACGTTATTGAGGGCCAAAGTATGACACTATCATAGGCTGTGACAAACGGTGTGATTGTCAATGACAGCGAGTGCATAACGATACTTTGAGAAACGGGCAAAATCGTGTTGTTTCTTCACACTAAATACTTCTTACATAATGACCTTAAAGCAAACAATCTTGTGTTGGATGTTTCAAACTATAAACCTGTCCTTAGTGACTTTGGTAAGACCCAGAAGATATCAAAGGCAAGGTTCTTAAAACCTAAAGTTCCTGCAACACTGTAAGTTTCGGACTTAACGGATACTTTACTGACAACTGGGGGAATCTAACTCTTGGAGAGCACTGCTTAGCTGCGGGAACGGAAACTTGTCACGATTTCTTGGTACACGGGGATCTACTTCAATGGTCTTCACTACGGACGTCAAGGAAGAGACATTACTTGGTCCAACAGTAGTTTATTCTGCACTCGGGGAAGTAGTCGCTGTTCAAATCGAAATCTTTACAAATGCACTTACTTATATATCTTCCGTTACACGTCAAGTGTTTACAATATGTGACCCTCCACGGGAAAACGTACACTAGCGCTTATCCGTTAAACGGGTAAAAACTAACGGATGGCTAACGGATAGCTAACGGATGGCTAATGGCCAATAAAGCTTTCTAACGGTTTACAGCTAACGGCTAACAGATAGCCGCTAACGGCTAACGGCTTACAACTAATGGCTAACGGGTAGTCGCTAACGGCTAACGGATTACAACTAACGGCTAACAGATAGCCGCTAACGGCTAACGGCTTACAACTAACGGCTAACGGCTTACAACTAACGGCTTACGACTAACGGCGAACGGTTCAATGGATAACTGAGAGCAGGAACGCTTATGAGACCCAGTGACTCAGTTTCGATAGCGTCCGTGAAGATGTTTTTGATAATACAGAAGTTGCGTTGGGCAATCAAATGGTAAATCTAAGGATACGACAGCAGGCTGTGATGAAGGCCTGTTACGGTTTACACTATCACATCATTAATATAAAAGTCCAAGCAATAGCTCTGGACTCGAAATTACGACAGATACATGACTTTGTACGGTCGCCTATGTGACTAAAACTTATCTCTTGGCGACTAAAAATTCGGGTCTAGTCGCCACTTTGGCGACTATTTTCGTGTGGTAAATAAAAGACCAAAAGTGAGAAACAATTTCTTAAGTCTTTTTTTTTACTTTGCTACAAAATGAATTCATCAAAATAATGTTTACCTTCAAATGTTAGCTTTTAATCACCTTCAGATCATTACCGATCGCGAACACAAGAAAACATTACTGCAGTTTCTTCACGGCGATCGCGAGCGCAATATTAATTTTGTTCTAAAGGCCGCTGAATGTAAAAGCATTCTGTGTGTCGGGACTGCCGTTCCTTTCGAAGCACATGCTTTCTTTCATCCGAAATGGATTATTTATCTGTAGGGAAAGAAACATTGAACGATTTTCGTAATTTGCTGCTGTCCAATAAATACAAGGAAAGGTGATTGTCGGCACGCGTGTAAACAAACATTCGCAGCACAAAATTTTACATTACCGGAATATTCAACGCATCAGTGAAATATTCTTAGCTAGCACTGCCTTGAGTTAAAGAGTATATTCCTGTTTCAAGCGATTTCTTAGACTAAGTAGGTCCTGAGATATCGATTTTTTTGAGGACAGATTTTTACAAGCGCCATTATTCTCAATGAAATAGCGAAAACAATGGTTTGAAAACTTACTAATTGCATGCAAAAGGATACCATGTCAACAAAGACAATGGATAAAGTTTTTACTAGATTCAAAACGTTATAAAAAGGTAACTAACAACAATTTACAATCTCCGATCATTTACGATAAGTGTAACCACGTGCAGTTTTGAGTCAATATGCCCGGTGTAAAACGAGCACGTCAGAGTTTCAAGATGATTTTGAAAGTCGCTTTTCGCTAGTTTATTTTAAAATTACAGTTGTTTTGGGGTGCGGGTTATCTGCCAGTGCGGGTAATCTGTTGAAATTTTTTTCTCGCTATTGGAAAAATCGACTGATGCAGGTAATCTGCCGCGCAGGTAAACGGCCGGAAATTACGGTAAGTGCATCTAGGCCGCACTTTCTAACCTGTGGTTACCACTAGTAATATAGTAATAAAAGACATGCCATGTAAATCCCAAGGGGCCAGTGAATACTTCAATGATTTACACGCATTAAAACGCCAAATTAAGACATGTATTAGTTATAATAATTATTAGGAATAATTTTTTTCCACGTAATTGTTGTTATTTTCTGTAGTTATTCAGCTATGTCTCGGTCTATGTCTATGCTGGTGTAAAACAGCGATTGTATTGTGACGAGTATTCGTTTATATCGTTCGATAGATTTCTACTGATTTCTACCGTCTCAATTGCTTGACGAATAATATTAATGCCTCTGACTGAACGTTATTGTAATCTGTAAACAGTTCTGCTAAAGGCTCTCACGGCCTGCTGCTGACAACTAACTCATTATTTTGTAAACGGCACTAACACTGTCTTTACTGTTGTCTTCTAACGGTTCTACTAACGGCTTGCTGCTAACGTCTAACGCTTGGGCTAACGGCTCTAACGCTTTGTTGTTATCTTCTAACGGTTCTACTAACGGCTCTAACGGCCTGCTGCTAACGTCTAACGCCTGGGCTAATGGCTCTAACGCTTTGCTGTTATCTTCTAACGGTTCTACTAACGGCTCTGACGGCTTTCTGCTAACGTCTAACGCTTGGACTAACGGCTCTAACGCTTTAAAGAGATCTTTCTAACGGATGACTAACGGATGACTAACGCTATTACCCGTTTAACGGAAAAGCGTTAGTGTACGTTTTCCCGTGGAGGGTCACATATGCTAATGTAACTTCAAGTATACAATACAAGTGGAAAGTACTTAATTAAGATAACGAATTCTAATCAACACCACGATGCTTCAAAATTAAAAATAGAGTGCTAGGATTACAATTACACAGGCTGAGATTAAGATAGAACAAACTTAGGAAATTAAAAGTAAGATACTTAAATCTGAGATTCTGAATTGCTGTTATCGACAGCAAGGGAAAATTATCCTATGAATAGAAAGCATTAAAACTAGATTGGTGAAAGCTAGTTCAGCTGGCTAACTTCCGAGGAAACTAATAAAACTTCATTAGTGAAAAGTAGTTCAGCTGGCTTGTTTCGGAAAGTGGATTTTTAATAATAAACGAAACTCAAATGACCCGATAACAAACTATTTGTCTTCTAAATGAAAGTTAGTGAAACAGCGTTGCACACGCCCAGGTGTAGAAAGAGTCGGCAAAGTACAAAGTAGACAAACTTAAGGTTTCTAGCTGTTAACTGAAAAGAGGCTACTGTTGGCTTTTCTGTATTTTCGTGTCGGTTATAATATTTCGGGAAAGCGAATACATGCATTCCAAATCGAGCAAATGAACAACTGGTGAATAAAACTGCGATCCACAAGTTCCCTATTACTGAACCAAATTACATTTAAAGGCTCGGAAGTGAGGAATTTACAATATTTTGATAACAATACTCTGAGTGCACTTAAAGTAATAATGTGGTCGCGGTAAAGAACGGTTGGGACTACTTTGCCTATTGCTCCGTAGCAGCACGTTAAGTTTTCTGGCAGAAGTGGTAAAAGTGGCGATTTGTTTTGACCAGTGACATTAATGACAAATAAGGGCGAATAAGTCTTGTTTCAAAATCGAGTGTGACGTCAATAGACCCATTTCAGATGTGACGTCATGGCACGTGATATTGCGAACTGGAGGACAACTTCGAGTTTGTTTTCAAAATGGCAACACGAGGCACTACTAAGCGTGGGTTTTTACCAGGGTATTTCGAGGTCTTGCAGTTTAAAGACAGTAAGCTAAGGTATTTAGTGAAGGTGAAAAACATTAACGGAGAAGATCCTTAGGAAATTGCGCGAAACGAGTGGATAGATGATGTGGATTCTTGGCCGAATGTAACATACATAGATGTCGGTATGTATCTCCTGTTTTCTAAAAGTCCTTACACTGAAGATCAACTAATGAACTACAGTACAACAGCTTGGACTGTTATCAAAATTTTGCAAATGGATGGGTGCGGGAAATTTTTAGCAAGAAATTTGGGGAGAATCGTCTCTTGATCGCGAAGGTAAGATACAAGAACTGCAACTTTGATCATTAATACTTGTGCATGTGGTCATGGCGACTACCATGACTTTATGTTATTGCAGTTGGTTTCCCAAGTAACCTTACTTATATACCTACAATGTTTGATCATTAGGTTAATCATTCTCAGAGGATGTCAGAAAAAATCCTTACCCCCTGGGTGGTGTGCAAAAAGTCGGGAAAAGTGCTTTCTGCCCACTGTGATTGCATGGCTGGTCTTGGTGAGAGCTGCTCTCATATTGCTTCGCTGTTGTGGGCTATTGAAGCTGGATGCAAACCAAGGGATTCTCTGACAGTCACAGAAAAGAAAGTCTATTGGGTTCTTCCATCAGCCGTGAAATCAGTGCCTTATTCCAGAATAAAGGATATCCAATTTTCTAAGACTCCTTCCAATGCTTCTGCTACGGTCATCAAAGAATCATCTGTTGGAGCCCCTTCAGAGGCTGAACTTACTGATTTTTTTAATAACATTAATAAGTACTCATCCAAACCAGCCATTTTGTCCCTAATTCCTGACCATGCTGATTGTTATGTTCCAAAATCTCTAAGCCCTGAACTACCTGATGTGCTATTTAATTTTAATGACAAGAGCCTGGCTAATGCAGACTACCCAACTTTACTGGCAAAGGCCAACAAGATAGTCAAAGAACTTCGAGTCACTAAGAAACAACAGGCACTGGTGGAGGAAAGGACCCGAGATCAGGCAAACTCAAGACTTTGGTTTAGAATGAGGACTGGGCGCATAACAGCATCCAAGTTTAAGAATGCCTGTCACACCGATCCCTCTTGCCCATCACATTCCTTGATTATGAGCATATGCCACCCAGAAATGGCACGGTTCAACACAGAGGCCACCAAGTGGGGCTGTCAGCATGAAAAAGTAGCCAGGGATGCATATGCAAGTTTCCAGAAAGGGAAACACAAGAACTTCAAAATGACAGATTCAGGCCTCTTTGTGAGCACAGACCATCCCTACCTTGGAGCGTCACCAGATGGGTTAGTGAGCTGTGATTGCTGTGGAGCTGGTGGATGTGAAACTAAGGTATTTATTTGTGCTCGTTTTGTCTGCAAATTCCAAGGCTGAATTTTGGATCATTTTAAGTCAACTGAAAACATCAGACTTGCATGTACTTTGATTTTTTTCAGTGCCCGTTTTGTCACAAGAATGATGACATCTGCACATCTGTACAGGACAAAAATTTCTGCTCGGAGGTGACAGCAACAGGAACACATCGACTCAAGCGAAATCCCTGATATTATTATCAGGTACCATAAGAATATGAGACAATGTGCAAAAGACATTGGAATCCTACAATAACAATATTTATTGATGCATGTAAATAGTATCAAACTTTTGATTCTTCTGTATTTTTTTCAACAGATCCAGTTGCAGCTGATTTGCACAGACCTGAGATACATTGATTTCGTTGTTTGGACCAAAAAGGGTCTTTTTATTGAGAGAATTTTTCCAGACAAAATGTTTTGGGAGGAGAAGGTTCGTAAAGCAAAAGAGTTTTTGCGAGGAATCTTACCCGAGGTTATTGGCAGATGGTATTCAAGACCGGTCACATCTTCGACAGAGGGGTCAGCTACAGTGGAAGGGGAGAATTTTAATGTATTTTGTTACTGTATGGGTGGGGAACATGGGGAAATGGTTGCATGTGATAATGAGAGCTGCAATTATCAGTGGTTTCACCTGGAATGTTTGAAGTTAAACACATTTCCAAAATCAAAGACATGGTACTGTCTAGATTGCCAAAAGCAACGAAGGGGCAAATCTATGCGAACACAGCGCAGTGAGTAGGCTCTCACAACTTGGATAGAATCCCAAGTTAGTAATGCTTCTACAGTTTTCTATCATGATTTTTAAATACAGCTTTTTGTGAACTGTAGTGGTTACATCATTGATACACATGATTTAATAATCTACCAATGTAACATGATCATCCAAGAATGAGATTACAGTAGATCACATCTGAGACTGAACGCGTGTACACTGTACTTGTCTTCCTTCGTCTTACCCGATCACTACATTGGCGACGAGGACGGGACATAAGAAAAAGAAGCGAAGAAACAAAACGCAGATAAAAAATGGAAAGTGCTTCGGATCCACCGAGCAGTAGCGCCACTCCACAAGCCCAAGCACAACCGGCACAGCAAAACATGTTTTTTAGCGTTCGATCTGTTGACAATTGCAGGTATGTGAAAATAACTTTTGTCCTTTTCTCTGTTAGAACGGTTTGAACAACCAAAAACAGCACGTGCACAAAAGTTCACCATAACGCGAAAAAACCAACGATAAATTCACTCCAGCTTTAGACGTGCTATTGTTTGCAATTGCTTGTCCTCCAGTTCGCAAGATCACGTGCAATGACGTCACTTCTGAAATGGGTCTATATTTTTCTTATGGCAGATTCGTACAATTATTTCAAATAAACAGTTATCGGATTTTGTCAATTTTGACAGAAATTAATTAAAATTCTACATGTTGACAGTTACAATACACGTTTTTGTCTAGATTTGCAAGTATCCCGCTATATACATGAGTATCCCATGAGTATCCCACTGTAGCCTGGTTCACATGTGATCCCACTCAATCACCAGCAATCGTCTGCGATTGTGTGTGAACAGCTCAGCGATCATTTGCGATCGAGTGTAATCATATTATGTGAACAAAGTTCTGTGATTGTAATGTGTCCCACAATGCTGTCTCCCAGCATGCAGCACTACAAGCGGCATGATACCATGATAACCAGTTGTCTATCACCTTTTACACGTGTCAATTGGCAAGATGGAAGGTGAAATTGACACGGAACAGTTTATGGAAGAAATAAGAAAATACGGTTGTTTGTTCAATCTGTTATGAAAAGATTCCAGGATGTATTAAATATGCAAATATTTGCGTTGTCATGCAATCTTTGTTCTAGAGAAATCTAGAACACACAAACATGATGTACACAAGTGAAGTAAGCTTCTATACATAGTTATCGTCGTAATCTTTTGAATTTTCTAGAGCTGTCTGAAAATGTATTTAAAGAGCATTGTCGCATAATTCCGGCACTAACGTATGGACACTCCGAGTGAGTCTAAAGTGGTTAAGAGTTATTTGGATATCGCATCGTTCGCAGTGACTGAAGAAGCTATCGGAAGAAGAATTCAAGACTTGTTTGCTCTCAAGTGGACATCACCAAGGAGTTCGTGAGTTAAACTGTAAAGTGGTGACTGAATGTATCTAGTCTTAAAGGATAGCTTGTTAGCGCTTAGAGTATATTGAAGTTAGCGATCTGTCCCTTTGTAGACCACTCGTATTATTTTAGCTGCCAGTTTCAAATAAATAGTTGAGTTCGTAGCGGAAGTATGTTTGTCATTCTTTTTCTGTACGGACAGAGAAAACAGGCTTATTTATTATCCCTCTGTCAATATCATAACAAATCGCTTAAGAAAAGAATTCAAAGACAAATTAAAAAAGATTAATGCCTGGTCCAAGGTTAGCGAAGTTTTCAGCATTTCCCGAGCAGCTGCCAAGAAGTTTCGCAACGTAAGGACCGCGTATGGATGCTACCTAAGGTGCCAAAAGAGTGTTCCAAGTGTTGGTTGACTGAAGTTACATTGCATTGCCGTTGAATAGTAAATCACGGACTCCGTTGTCACTGATCACTGCGATTGGCTGCAATCATATGTGAACATGCTATTCATGATCTTCGGTTGAGTGGTTTCAGCGATCGTGGGATCACTTGCGATCGTCTGCGATTATATGTGAACAAAGGGTTCTATACAAAGCCGTCATTTTAATCCACCACAAATATGCAAAGCACGCATCTTTCAAAGTCGCCTGGTCCTTAAAATTCAGCTTTCGTTTATTGTTCCTAAAGAAATTGCACTGTTTAGGATCTCAGACTTACTGAATGTATCCCTTTAGGATCAATCGCGAGCCACAGAAAACAAATTTCATTATGAAATTGTAAACTGAGAGTATTTTCTTAATCCCAGTGCACATTTCGCACCAAACGTCCCACATGAAGCTTGCAAGTGGAAAGCAAGTTGGCCAAATAGTTTTAAATACGAAGGCAAACCTTGTAACCAAAATCAACCTAGGAAGATTAGTGAGACATGAGAATACAGCACGCTGTCTGATAGTAATATTTCTTATCCTTGTTACTTTTACATATTTCATAATTTTCTTTTTACCTCATGGTATGTATGTCATACCATGAGGTATAGTGATGGTTGGATTTGTCACTCCATTCCCATTAAATCCGCATTAAATGTGAATTAAACAGGTTCTCCCCTATCTCCCCTCCTAGGTTTGGTTTCATCCAGAAAGTCGTGCAATTGTTTTATGTTAACATACGTGGGGGGAGGGGGTGAGACAAAGCGGCACCACATCTTTACAAAATGGCGTCTGTTGCCTTGAGGCCCACACAAAGATTGTCAAGGTAGGTTTTCGTTCCTTTCGCTCCATCTTTGATCAAAATACACTTTTGAAGATCTCACAAACGAACAGGAAATGTGTTAAAGAATACTCGAGGGCAAAGAAATGGGCTATAAAGTCTTAAAAGTGACGATGGCTCCAAGTTGGACGGCGAGTAATTGATCAGTCGTAGCAAGAGTGCACAAAACGAACTATTCGGAATGAACGCTTTATGATCTGGGGAAAGATAATTACCGCATACCATGAGGTAGCTCAAAGGAGCCTTTGATTCTTACTTCATTTGTTTCCTTTACGTCACATTGCACCAGTGACGCCCTTATTTAGAAGGGACACAAGCTTAGCCTCCCACGCAATCTTCCTCCCCACGAATGTCTGCTTCAACCAGTAGCCATTTCCGTTCAGGTGACCTGGCCAATCACAGGACGTTTGCCATTTTTTGTAAAGCAGAACTTTGATTCATCTCCCTCGTACCTATCGCAGACATTGGTGCGATCTTAGATCTTGCGTCTCGGAAATTGTGTATTCAGGAGTTAAATTCCCTTCAGAAAGAAGCAATAATCCAATTTTTCGAGAAGCAGAGAGATGTTTTTATTAATCTACCCATTGGATTTGGAAAATCTTTGATATATCAAGCATTGTTGTTGGTTTTCGATGCCATGCATGGTGAAGGCCATATTGTTGTTGTTCTCTCACCTCTCATAAGACTTATGAAAGATCTGGTCCAAAAGTTAAAAAATCTTGGAGTCTCTGCCAACATCCTCAGTGACATCAAGGAGGTATCTTTTCAATCCTTAATGGACATCCAGAGCCTTTTCTTGAAAATCGTACGATGGAGAAAAATCCTAACAAGCGACGCTTACAGAGAAAAGTTGTGTGGAATTGCAGTCAAATGAGGCTCATGTCATAAAGCACTGGTGAGTGATTTACAACAATATCTGCTTTTGATGAAAATGATAAAGTACTTTTTTTATTATGGCTTGGCCGTTGATTTTCTCAGAGATAAATCGAAGGAGGGATAAAATATTGGCATGTTTACTTTACTGTTTATCCCTCAAGTTACTATTGCATAACAGATTATTGGAGGGTTATTTTTCAAGTACAATGTAAGGCAAATATGCACACTATTTCAGATCTTAAGCAAGAAATCATTCCGTTGAAAAACGCTTATTTCAGTGAGCATTTTGCTCATTACGGACTTCATCCTTCCATACGCCTAGTGTAAACTCATGACTGCTTAAGTGGTGCAGTAATTTTTTGTCTCCTTAATTGTTTCAATATTAAGGGGTACTTCAAACAAAGGTCCCTTGCTCCTGATGTCAAGATGTTAGCATTGATGGCTACAGCAACCACTTCATTAAGGGAGACTATCACAGAAATATTATTGTTGGTTAACACTCATGTAATCTATGAGAACCCTAGCAAGACAAACATTGTATACTCTATTCACTACATGGATAAAGAGAGATCAGCTGAAGATTATTTTCAGTGTTTGGCCAATGAACTCAAAGAGAAGAGAGAGAAAACGAGTAGAACAATTGTTTAGTGTCAGACAATAAAGTAGTGTTGCATCATATACTCTGTACTGAAAGGAATGCTTGGACGTGAGTTGTACTCCAATTCAGTCAATGATCCAAGACACATGTTGCTTGAAATTCTTCATTCTTGGCCCCCTGACAAAAACAATGACACAATACTGGATGCTTTCCAGAAGAAAGAATCTCCATTAAGAGTGCAACCATTGCATTTGGAATGGGTGTTGACTGCAAAGGCATTCATTGTACTGGTTCATCCAAAAACATTAAGGCATATATTCAGGAGACTGGATGGCGAGGTAGAGATGGGGTTGTTTCTCAACCATGTTGACAAAGACATAAAACAATATGTTCGGGCAACTAACTGCAGGCACAAGACTTTCCTGCACAATTTTGATGGAATGTCTTCCCTAACATCTGCACAGCCTCCACACAAGTGTTGTGACAATTGCATGGTGAGGTGTAAATATGGAGAAGCAGATTGTGGTCATCTCACAAAATTTCCTGGAATTACTAACCAACAAAAAGAGTGCATCCCCAGAACAAGAGAATGCACTCAGCAGCAAATTGGCACAGCTAAAGAACAGTTAAAAGATTGGTCATGGAGTTGTTCAACAAGTCAAGAATTGCTCAACTCAAAACCCTAATGAATCCAGAGTTTCTACTTGGATTTTCTGAGCACCAGATTTTGCAAGTAAAAGCCAATGGTTCTAAAATGTTGACTCGGGATGATGTTTGTTGTTATGTTGAGATTTGGCACCTAAACCATGCCTTCAAGATCTTGGACATTCTTAGTCAAGTGTCTGGAGACATCTGCAAAATAGATCAGATTTTTTTAATGATCAATCCCAATGTGACTTGGACTGTAAATTTGAAGATGAGTTTAGTGAGCAGTGGAATGATTTGGTATGCTTGCACAGTGTGTTCAGGTTTGCCTTCAAAAAACAAAATTATAAAAACAAACCAAAAAACCCGGAAACACATTAATTTGTAAAAAATACCTCTATGGATCTGATCTTTACAGGCTGGTTTTCACTAGCACATAAGCACAAGCATAAGCATAAGCACAAACACTCGCATAAGCAAGTGAGAACACCCACGACATAAGCATAAGCACAAGAAGAACGAACATGGTTCATTCTTCTTATGCTTATGTTATCCTTATGTCGTAGTGCGAACGCAAGTTAAGCATAAGCATAAGGGTACAGTGGTCATCCAATCATCGCTCACTTTGACCCATACCTCCTCGAGAAACTATCCCCAAACAAAATGGCGGATTCAAATTGCTTTGACATCATGGCAAATGCAGAGCTGTCAGTAGATGAACTTCTCTCCGAGGCGGTGAGACAATACCCGGTTTTGTAAGATTAAGCATGTAAAGATTTCAAAGACCGCAACAAAAAGGAGCTAGCATGGCAAGACGTCGCAGGGAAGACTGGTTTTCCCTCAGGTAATGACTGTTATCTGACATCATTTGTAGGCTTAAGTTTATGCTTAACAAGATTTACCCCATGAAGTTTTTCATGGAAATGATAGTCCCCACGTCCAATTTATTTAGATATTAATGTAACACAAACAGTCACTACAATTGAAGAATTTGCCCGAAATGGCAAGCTGTTTCTATTGTGACTGGATGTTATTTGATAAAAGAATTACATGGTTGATCTTTATTAGGCACTGTTGTGTGCAACATAGTTTGAGGTTTATCAAACTGAAACAGGCCAATGTAGACTAAGAATCGATGCTTATAATTTTTAGGTAAAGATGCAGAAACTGCTTTCAAAAACCTAAGGAACAGATACTGAAGAGACAAGAAGAAAGTACAAAATGTTAAAGTCAGTGGAACGGATACACAATCTGTCACAGATGCCAAAAGTGAAACAAGCGACATGTACATGTTTTTGGCCTGGCTGGATCCATATGTTCAACCCTGTCGCTCTTCAAGCAATCTTATAGTGCAAGACGAAACCTCACAAATAGATGATGCTGATAATGAAGACGAAGGTACATACACTCCAGTAGACAGCGGCTCTGGTAGAAGCATCACCCCAGACCCTAGCTTTGAGCCAAAGTCATTAAAGTCAAAAGTAACTGGTCGGCCAAAATACCTGCATGCCAAACGTCCTAGAGTAAATAAAGAAGCTATTGAAGGAGCTGAAATAGATTTT
Organism: Ricordea florida; assembly: GCA_949710005.1. NCBI lineage: Eukaryota > Metazoa > Cnidaria > Anthozoa > Corallimorpharia > Ricordeidae > Ricordea > Ricordea florida. The sequence goes on from OX453283.1 coordinate 9,686,364, forward strand.
CTCAAATCTATTGGAAATCACCTTGTAAGTAGAGACAGTCAGAAAGAACAAAAAGATGAAGAATGCCGTTTTGGAGAACTTATTGCTGCCCAACTGAGAAAGATGCCAACACAAGAAAGACTAACAACCAAGATGGAAAAAAACAATTTGATGTTTTCCTGCTTATTAAAGAGTAATTCTGAAGATGTTAATACTGTTAGCTACGTAGCTTCTAGGTACCCTGAAACCACTAGCAGAAGTTTCATGTCTGAGCTGGGTAATGTAGAGGCTGTTTCAACATATCCCCCAGATTACTTCCAGCAACGTAGACACAAGGGGTTATAAATGCTAAGAGTATCAACCCTACTTAGTTATGTATTGGTAGTTGAAACAAGGCATAATTGTCGGGTGTGTTGTAAGGTCAACATTATTTTATTATTATGACCAAACTATTTAAAGTATTGAAATAATTATTGTACAAGTTTTAGTTATAGATTATGTTACAAAATAATTATAAATTGAGAGTTACAGTATGTTCTTGTTAAACAAACAGTTTTGGAACTATTCCCTTTTCACATGGGTTAGGTAATAAACAAAAAGGTTGTGTTGTTCAATGTTGTGGTCACTATTTTTTAAAACATTTAACCAGTTCCTGATTGCGATAATCAGCTACTACCTCCTTTCAAGGAGGGCACGTGCATCTTTGACAAATCAAAACCAACCTGCCTGGCAACCGACTGGTCCAAAAGGAGTACTATCAGTTCCGCGAACACCTATACACGTGTCATCCTCTACAAGAATCGAATCATAATACCACCCTCCATCAGGCAGTATATCTTAACCGTGCTACACTCAGCACACCAAGGCATGACCTCCATGACTGCACGTGCCGACAGCACCGTATTCTGGGCAGGCATCACTTGAGCCATCCTTGCCCTACGCAAAACCTGAAACCATTGAAACAGCAAGGCACCATCCCAACCAAGTGCACCACCCTCACCAACTGTGCCCCCAGCCTTACCCTTCCAATGCATCTGTGCTGACTTCTTCCACCACAAGGGGGTCAACTACCTCGTCATGGTAGATCGCTACTTTAACTGGCCCATTGTTGAATGAGCATGGGAGGGATCTAAAGTGATTCGATTGGTTGTGTTAGAGGGATCTAAAAGTGATTCGATTCTTCTTCCGATTATTTTGGCCAAGATTTTATAATCTACATTCAAAAGGGTAAGCGGGCGCCAATTTGACAACTCGATAAGATTGGAGTCATCTTTCAGAATCAGACAAATGACTCCTCGCCTTTGAGATATTGACAATTGACCTTTACAAAAGGCTTCGTTGTATGAGTTAAGAAGGTGTGTCCCAATTATATCAAAGAATGTTTTGTAAAATTCCTTGGAAAAACCATCATCTCCAGGGGATTTGTTGTTCTGAAAAGAATTCAGAACAATTTTAACGTCATCAATTGACAGTTCGGATTCTAGAGGAGTTGACTCCTTAGGCGACAGTTTCGGAATTTCCAGGTTTTGAATAAATTCGTTGAAGTTCTCATCAAAAGCAGTAGATGGATAACTGTTAGGGAGCTTTGTTCCAAGCAGGTCGCTATAAAAAGATTCTAACTCTTTGTTTATTTCTTTCATGTCCGTAATAATCTCGCCATAATCGATTTTCAGCTGTGCGATAACCTTTTTTTCAAAATTCCGTTTTTCAAGGTTAAAAAAATAATTAGTACGTTTCTCGCCCTTTTCAATCCATCGAGCTTTTGAGCGGAACATGGCCTCTCTAGCCTTGTTATCATAGATTTCCTTAAGTTCTTTTTTAGTACCATCGTATTTGTTACAATATACGCCTCTTCCGGTTGACTGTTATTCGTAGTGATTGTGCAATGCCGATATATCGAGTTACGTGTGATCCGAATAAAGTATACATATCATCCTGCACATGGTTGTGTACTCAACTCGCTTCATGGTGTCAGGAGTAAAACCACACCAATCCTAGTGAATACGCCTCTATAGGCCGACCATTGCTGTTACTACGAGTATAGGCCTTTTGCAGCTAAGCCATCACGTGACCTACTTTTCATAAAATTATGGGTTATAACTTAACAAATGCCAGAAATGGAAAGAGCGTATCGAAAATACCAAAATGGCCAAGTTTGAGGCCCCTGGCATGAAAGAGTAAGTTTATACGACAGCTTGAATTTTCGGGAAATTTAGAGGATTTGTATGGAAAATGTTGCTGGAGAGCAAGACCTTGCTCTCCAGCAACATTTTCCATACAAATCCTCTAAAATTTCCGAAAATTCAAGCTGTCGTATAAACTTACTCTTTAATGCCAGGGGCCTCAAACTTGGCCATTTTGGTATTTTCGATGCGCTCTTTCCATTTCTGGCATTCTTTAAGTTATAGCCCATAATATGAAAATTTTTTCGGAAAAATTTGGTCACGTGACCCCAGCTGCAAAAGGCCTATTACACTCATTGCAAGGAACAGTCGCTCTACAAGATGACAGAGACAGAACCGTCGACGAGTGCCCCACGTGCGCTTACATTTACGTCTAATTTCCCGATTCCTTCGCCGATGAACATCAAGGGCGATGCAGTGAACAATTGGGAATTCTTTCGGCAACAGTGGACAGACTACGAAGTAGCCACAAGCCTCGACAAGCAAGAACAGAAGATTCATCTGGCCACATTTCGTTCCGTAATGGGCAAGGAATGTTTGCAGATATTTCTAAACCTGAAACTCAGCCCCGAGGAGCGAGACGACATAAGCGAATGCATTAAGGCGTTAGAATCGTATTTCAAACCGAAGAGAAATGTAGTCTACGAGCGCTACCAATTCAACATGTGTACACAGAACCTCGAAGAGCCCGTGGATAGTTTCATTAACCAATTGCGAAAGGCCGCATCCACTTGTGAATTCGGAATGCTGACAGACGAGCTGATCAGAGACAGATTGGTTATTGGTCTACAGGATCATTCAACAAAACTGCGTCTCCTGAAAGAAGAAACTCTAGATCTCAACAAGGCCCTCAACATTTGTAGGTCAAGCGAAGCCGCAAGCCAACAGCTAAAAGCCATGAAGATAGACGAAAAGAAAGCCACGGAGGAGGTCCGTGTTGTTCGAGAACGCAATTCACGTGATCCCAAGAAACGTGATACCAAGAAACGTCAAGATCAAGCGCCAATGCGATAAGAGTGGCAGTGCTCTCATTGTGGCGGAAAACAGAGACACAACCTCGAAAATTGTCCGGCTTACGGCCATGAATGCAAAGCATGCAAGAAGTCAAACCACTTCGCGTCAGTATGCAGATCAGCTCCTAGACGACAAGTTAAACAAATGTGACCCTCCACGGGAAAACGTACACTAGCGTTTATCCGTTAAACGGGTAAAAACTAACGGATGGCTAACGGATAGCTAACGGATGGCTAACGGCCAATAAAGCTTTCTAACGGTTTACAGCTAACGGCTAACGGAATAAATAATAATAACCGCCAATAAAGCTTTCTAACGGTTTACAGCTAACGGCTAACGGATAGCCGCTAACGGCTAACGGCTTACAACTAACGGCTAACGGGTAGTTGCTAACGGCTAACGGGTAGTCGCTAACAGCTAACGGATTACAACTAACGGCTAACGGATAGCCGCTAACGGCTAACGGCTTACAACTAACGGCTAACGGCTTACAACTTACGGCTTACGACTAACGGCGAACGGTTCAATGGATAACTGAGAGCAGGAACGCTTATGAGACCCAGTGACTCAGTTTCGATAGCGTCCGTGAAGATGTTTTTGATAATACAGAAGTTGCGTTGGGCAATCAAATGGTAAATCTAAGGATACGACAGCAGGCTGTGATGAAGGCCTGTTACGGTTTACACTATCACATCATTAATATAAAAGTCCAAGCAATAGCTCTGGACTCGAAATTACGACAGATACATGACTTTGTACGGTCGCCTATGTGACTAAAACTTATCTCTTGGCGACTAAAAATTCGGGTCTAGTCGCCACTTTGGCGACTATTTTCGTGTGGTAAATAAAAGACCAAAAGTGAGAAACAATTTCTTAAGTCTTTTTTTTACTTTTCTACAAAATGAATTCATCAAAATAATGTTTACCTTCAAATGTTAGCTTTTAATCACCTTCAAATCATTACCGATCGCGAACACAAGAAAACATTACTGCAGTTTCTTCACGGCGATCGCGAGCGCAATATTAATTTTATTCTAAAGGCCGCTGAATGTAAAAGCATTCTGTGTGTCGGGACTGCCATTCCTTTCGAAGCACATGCTTTCTTTCATCTGAAATGGATTATTTATCTGTAGGGAAAGAAACATTGAACGATTTTCGTAATTTGCTGCTCTCCAATAAATACAAGGAAAGGTGATTGTCGGCACGCGTGTAAACAAACATTCGCAGCACAAAATTTTACAATACCGGAATATTCGACGCATCAGTGAAATATTCTTAGCTAGCACTGCCTTGAGTTAAAGACTATATTCCTGTTTAAAGCGATTTCTTAGACTAAGTAGGTCCTGAGATATCGATTTTTTTGAGGACAGATTTTTACAAGCGCCATTATTCTCAATGAAATAGCGAAAACAATGGTTTGAAAACTTACTAATTGCACGCAAAAGGATACCATGTCAACAAAGACAATGGATAAAGTTTTTACTAGATTCAAAACGTTATAAAAAGGTAACTAACAACAATTTACAATCTCCCATCATTTACGATAAGTGTAACCACGTGCAGTCTTGAGTCAATATGCCCGGTGTAAAACCAGCACGTCAGTTTCAAGATGATTTTGAAAGTCGCTTTTCGCTAGTTTATTTTAAAATTACAGTTGTTTTGGGGTGCGGGTTATCTGCCAGTGCGGGTAATCTGTTGAAATTTTTTTCTCGCTATTGGAAAAATTGACTGATGCGGGTAATCTGCCGCGCGGGTAAGCGGCCGGAAATTACGGTAAGTGCATCTAGGCCGCACTTTCTAACCTGTCACTGTTACCACTAATAATATAGTAATAAAAGACATGCCATGTAAATCCCAAGGGGCAAGTGAATACTTCAATGATTTACACGCATTAAAACGCCAAATTAAGACATGTATTGGTTATAATAATTATTAGGAATAATTTTTTTCCACGTAATTGTTGTTATTTTCTGTAGTTATTCAGCTATGTCTCGGTCTATGTCTATGCTGGTGTAAAACAGCGATTGTATTGTGACGAATATTCGTTTATATCGTTCGATAGATTTCTACTGATTTCTACCGTCTCAATTGCTTGACGAATAATATTAATGCCTCTGACTGAACGTTATTGTAATCTGTAAACAGTTCTGCTAAAGGCTCTCACGGCCTGCTGCTGACAACTAACTCATTATTTTGTAAACGGCACTAACACTGTCTTTACTGTTGTCTTCTAACGGTTCTACTAATGGCTTGCTGCTAACGTCTAACGCTTGGGCTAACAGCTCTAACGCTTTGTTGTTATCTTCTAACGGTTCTACTAACGGCTCTAACGGCCTGCTGCTAACGTCTAACGCTTGGGCTAACGGCTCTAACGCTTTGCTGTTACCTTCTAACGGTTCTACTAACGGCTCTAACGGCTTGCTGCTAACGTTTAACACTTGGACTAACGGCTCTAACGCTTTAAAAAGATCTTTCTAACGGATGACTAACGGATGACTAACGGATGACTAACGCTATTACCCGTTTAACGGAAAAGCGTTAGTGTACGTTTTCCCGTGGAGGGTCACAAATAGCCGAGGAAACCGATGACGAACAGGAAACAGACTCCGATGAATTCTTCTACAAAGTCGAAGTTTCATCAGTGCAAGCCAAAGGGAAACAGCTTTTCGCCTCGCTCGAATTCTACGACGCTAACGCTCGTTACAAGACAAAATTGGATTGTCAGTTGGACACAGGAGCGACGTGCAATGTTCTAACTCATCACGACCTGTCAGTCATCAGCCAGAACGGAAATCCGGCTCTCCAAACAAGCAAGGTCACACTCCGTTTGTTCAATGGCTGGGTGATGAATATATCCCAAGGCTAACATTCCGCCAGAAACATAAACCATTTCTCCAGTCTTTTGATCTGAATTGGGTCTATAATAGTCAGAGAATTTAGGGGGATTGCCCATTTGATTGTACAATCTCAGCGCTTCATCCGTCTTTGATATGTTCTCAGAGGCTTGATTCTCATCACCCTTCCTCCTATTCATAAAGTCAATATAAGCCATTCGTTTCTCTTGGTACGCAGCATAGTCTTTCTGGTACTTCTCCATGGCTTTGTCATGTCTCTCCCTTTCAAGTTGTAGATCAGCTGAAGATGAGCCACTAATGACCTTTGCTAAATAATTTCCACCAATGAAGGCTGTTGCATTGAGGACTGCACCTCCAAGCATGATTGCTATAGTCGCCATTATTCTTTCTTTGGTGGTACTTTCTTAGTGTATAAATAGTTTTCTGCAACTAGAATTGCAGATGCTACAGAGGCAATTTTCAAGACGTCAACAATTGTATCACAACCATAAATAAGTCTCTTAGCTAGATATATATATCCGGAAAGACCTATGATAGGAACTATAGCTTTATGCCATCTTGTTCCATTCTTGTGTTTTGTCTCTTTCTTCGTATCCATCATTTCTCCGTATCCCCAACCTTCACATATGTTAAATATGAAGTCCCAAAGTTTAGGCTCATTGGGTGAATAAAGGTCATAATTATCTTTTTCATAGTACCATCTTAATATTTCATCATTTGGTGGAACATCTAGATACTTAACAGGCCCTCCTTCTTCATTACGTTTTCCTTCAGTATAATTCAAAATATCAATGTATAAATTTCTTATATATTTCATTAATGCTAATTTATGAGTATTTTCAGCATATCGTAGTATCTCTCTCATTTCTCCTGGATCCATATTCAAACACTTGTAGGTAATATCTTCTGATCCTCTAAATAGGTTTTGACATACATGCTTATACTCAATACAACTACCCATTTACCATAATTCATGATACTTTTCGATGGGTCACCAGTGATTTTCTCCTTGAGAGCCTTTTGAGACACCCAGCCTATAAAAGCTGACAATCCAACGAGCGCTAGAGAGCTAGTAACTGTCTTTACAAGCTTATTCTCAGCCATTTATGAATCACATCCACCTACTTTTTAAGCCAGTTTTCTCTTCTTCTTTGACAGGCTGACTTACATTATCGTCTATGATTCTGGGCTGTGGCGGATTAAATGTAATAGTTGGTGTTGGTATATGCAAATCAGGTATTCTATCTCTATAGTTTGTGAATAAGGCATAGGCAGCGAGGCCAATTGCGCCTATAGTCAAAATAGTTTGGGATGACATATTTGGTATCCAATTCTTTCCAGATTCATTATCAGAGCCCTTCTCCTTTTCCTTTTCCTTTTCCTTCTTTTCCCTTTCCTCCTTTTCCCTTTCCTCCTCACGCTTCAAAGCTTCTCTAGCCCTCTTATTTTTTTCTGATAACGTTTTACCAGCTTGTACTCTCTTAGGGTCTTTGACCTTTGTTTTGACAGAAGGTTCTCTAGTGATTTGTTCAGTTTGCACTTCTTCAGACATGTTATGAGTTAATCTAGTATAACCTTTAAGTCTCCTGAAGAAATATTGAAAAAATTATTTTGGACGGTGTAGCGATTGGTACGGCTTTGAGAAATGAGTGATCATATGGATATGACATTTAACAGAGATTTGAATTGGTTTGGGTTTAGTATTTGGAATGAAAATCATTTGGATAACTTTGAATTTATTAAGAAAATGAGAAATGAATTGATTAATTGTTTAACACGTTTTTCACCTACTGACGTGTTTGAACTTTTTGATGATCATGTTTCAATATCTTATGGTAGTTATATACATAACAGAGTAATGAATATAAAAGATATTTTTAGTATTGAAAAGATTTTTAAGAATTTTTATGAGGGTTGTAAACAAGGTCATAGATATGATATGAATTTTTATGAATGTGAAATGGAATATGGTTATGATTACTACGAGGATTTTATTAAACCTTTTGATTATGAAGATTATAAAATTGAAAAAGTAACAGTGTATATGAATGTTTGTAGAACGTTTATGGAAATAGATGCTTATAATGAGTTAGTAAATGATATAATTGATAGATACTGGGGTTTAGACATTGATTAATTATGAATGGTATTTTTGTAACATGAAGCGTGTTACAAAAGTATAAAAGTTAAATAAGTTGCTAAATACTATAGTGATTGATTTTAAGGATTATCATTTGTTAATCCAATGATGTTATGGAGAACTTACCAGTGAAAGAGTTGAGGTCAATAGCTAAAAAAGCTGGTGTAAAGGCCGGTGGATTCAGAATGGCTGAATTACTCGAACCGTTATCAGATGTTCAACCCGAGAACTTGACAGTGAATGCACTGAGAATCATAGCCAAGAAGATTGGTACACAAGGCTATGCCAAGATGAGGAAAACAGAACTAATTAATGTTGTTGGATCCCCACGAGTATCTGAAGCTAATGTTCCAATTTCTAGTCCAATTAGACCCACAAGAACAAAGCCTGCTCGCGCCTCATATAGAAGGGCCATTGATTTAGCTAAGAATGAAATTAATAAGACCATAGATTGGATAGGATCTAATGTTACAGAACCAACTAAGAGGGCCGTTACTAAGAGATTAAGAAACCTTAGGAAAAAGGTAACTGGTATTCTCGAAGATGAACCTGACTATTTTATCCCTGAAAGACATGAAACGGCTCTGAAAGGCTTTTTGAATACCTATATAGTAAAGGGTAGAAGTGGCTATGATCCAACTCCATTCCTTAGCAATGTTAGATCACAATTCTATGTTTTGATGCGTAAACAGAAGAAGCCATTCAAGATGAAGTGTATTTTTTCATGTGGCTTCATAAGGAGGAATAACCAGGATAATCGTGTTATTGAGCAGAGTCAAGGTCATTTTCATTCACAGATGGAGACAGTAACAGCTTCAACAAACACATTTACTATGTTTGATAATATCAAAGCTAGATTGATTGAATTGGTAGAGAAATATGAGAATGAGCGTTCTGGATGGGTATTTGACCATGTTGTAGATTTTCGTATCCACATAAACCCATTTCAACCGTTTTCTGGAACTTCATATATTAAACTACCCCCTAAATTAGCTGCTAAGAAGGCAATCATAAATGTTAAGAATGAAGAAGACCAGGAGTGCTTCAAATGGGCAGTGACATCTGCTGTGTTTCCAAGGGAGAAGGATGCTGGAAGATTAAACAAAGAGATGAGAGAAAACTCAGAAAAGCTCGATTGGTCAGGAATAGAGTTTCCAGTGGCAGCACTTGGTACAACTCAAATAGATAAATTCGAAAGGCAAAATCCATATGGGATCAATATTCTTGGCTATGAGAATGGTGGTCCAACCCTAATCAGGCGTAGTAATAAGTCAGGGGTGTCAAAGATAAATCTACTCTTAATATCAAACGATGAGACAAATCACTACTGCTGGATCAAGAATATGTCAAGACTTGTCGAGTATAATAAACATCATGGCACTCGTTTATATTGTGATAACTGCCTAAACTCATTCAATTCAGAAAAGTCGCTGGACACACATATGGAGTATTGCCTAAACAATGAAGCAGTGAAAGTACAGATGCCTATGAATGAGGATGGCAGTCCAAGATACATTACTTTCAAGAATCACAGAAGAAAGATGCAAGTGCCATTTGTGGTCTACGCGGATTTCGAGTGTTTCACGGAGAAGATAGACACTTGTTCACCGGATGATAGGGATAGCTTCACGAATCAATATCAAAAGCATAAGCCCTCAGGATTTTGTTACCTTATCAAGTGTTTTGATGATGAGGTATTTGAGCCCAAGTTAGTGATGCGTACAAGCAATTCACCTGAAGATGACATACCACAAATGTTCCAGGAAAGTTTGGAAGAGGATATCAAGAAGATCTATAATCAAGTCCAGTCTGAAAAGAAGATTATAATGAAGATGAGTGATCATAGGAAGCATGATAAAGCTACTGATTGCCATATTTGTGAGGGTGAATTGGGAACTGATAAGGCGATTGATCACTGAACCTTGTGAAAGATCCTTGGGAAAATATGCGGGAAATTCTTCGGCATCAGGAATGACCAAACTGTTCTAAATCCTATGAGGTGCAACATGCCACAGTATGATGCAAATGAACACATGAAAGACCATATATCTGAACTGCAGAGTAATATGTTATGATTTTAATTGATCATCACAGTTCTGTACACAACTTAAGCAGCTGTGAAATTAAAGCCTGAAAAAACTCATGACTTCTGCAATACCGGTATCGCAGCACTGCTCCAGTATCACAGAGGTCATAGGTTTGAATCCCATATATCCGCGATGACCGAAATCATAACACCTCCAGAAACATTTCCAAGATTTCTGTCAATCAATGTTTGAAATGATGTTTCGCATGAGCAGTCATGAAGTTTAATCCGCAATAAAAAAACCCAAGACACGCAATGTGTGCAAGAGTTAATTTTTTGAGAAACGTTTTCAGACTATTAGATATTGGATATTAGATTTTAGGTAGTGGGAGAGATTTATTACCGCACGTTCAAGAGAGTACATCAGAACTCTTTCAAAAAATATTTGTTTTGTTCAAAACGTAAATTCTCATTCAATTGCAAACAAAAACTGATTCAATTATTAAATTGTCACGGAATGATGAGTTCTTACATTCCATTGCTGCTATTTATCGTCTTTGATTCAATTTTAACAGGGAAACCATTTGAACTAAACACAAATACCCACCATTTTCACCATTTTCGATAGTTGGCTACTTTTTGAATTCATAAGCAACCATCACATTATGTCCTTCTCTGTTTTAATGCTACGAATGTGCTTTCCCATACTTCTGCATATTTTCCATAAAGTAATATGGCATGGACTGTATCCTCATTTCAGGGGGTCCGCGCATTTCGGGCAAAACGAAAATGAAGAGTCCAGTGCAGATATTCCCACGGCTGTCAGTGAATGTCACAGTGAAGAAGGCGATAAGCCTGCAGATGACAGTGGACATCACAGAGAAGAGGCAGGTAGATGGAGAAGTGTAAATGTTCCTGTAGCTGACAGTAGCCATCACAGTGAAGATGCATGCGGACCGAGCAGTATAAATATTCCTGTGGATGACAATGGCCGTCACAGTGAAGAGGCATGTGGACGGAGCAGTGTAAATGTTCCTGCAGCTCGCAGTGGATGTCATGGTGAAGTAGCACATGATCCCAATCCCTGGAAGTTGTTGTCTTAGGCAACACTGATGACTGGCTTGGAATGGTACATGATGCTTGTGGAACAACCACACAACTGTGCCGTTGCAGGAGCCCATTACCGGGAGCCTTCCTCTGCTACATGCACCTACAACGGCGTATCCCCATTTTGAGATATTTTAAGATCATGTTTTCTTGCAAACTCGGGCTGTTTTCCAATGCGGTCCGCATGTGTTCAGATTTACGACCAAAAAGTAATGGTGGCCGAAGGTGGTGTAGCGATGCTTCCAAAATTCACTATTCCATGATACCATAAAGGTATTGCAAATTTCCTTTCGTGAGCAGTAAATGAAAGAGACTGGAACCAGATTGAATTAATGATTAAGTACTGCCCAGCGAGTGATCTTTGGATTACATTTTCCCATCCACAGTGTGGTCCGTCTAGTGTTCCATTATCGCTGATTCAGCCTTTGTTTCTTTCAAACTCAGAGTTAATCGTGAGTATCAAGTTCAGGAAATATAGTTGTTTTCAAGATGAGAATTATGAAAATGTCTCGGGATGAAGATCCTTCAGAGGCACCTGCGAGGAGAAAGATTTTCCCTGGGAGCGGAAACAGAGATGGGGGAAGGGCTGTTACTTTAAGCGAACAAGAAATCCTTTGTTGGAGAAAAGCAAAGGAAGTCAACTAAACTTGAAGTTGTTGACAAGCGGCAAAAAGAGCTTTCTGAAAAGGGTCATTACTGTGAAGTTTTGGATCTGATGCCCCAGCATTCCCCCTCTAAACCAAATTTATCTGAGGAGTTACCCCACCATGTCCTTGCTGTTTATCAGTCTCGTGCATATGCGTACGCCGGGGAAATTGGCCCTCTTAGACCAGTCTGGTTGATTTGACATGCAACTGGGGATTGGTATATCCAGTGCCCTGTTTACCAATACGCAGTAGTGGATTGCGGGAAAATACCGGCGGAATCCTGTCTTGAAGAATTGGGCCGTCTCATAGCCATGTGGCTCGACCAGAGGCATACGCTTTGCACAGGTATTCTCGAAGGAGGACCAAACGATTTGGGATATGTCCCAAGGTATCTCCAAGAATTTGGTGGCCGCATCACGAATTTCCATAAGTCCAAAGATGAACGATTTGAACGAGTTTGCTCCGCGTGCTTGGTGAAACAGCGAGACTTAAAGCGTGCAATTAAAGCCAAGCAAAGTATTGACATAATTACAAAGCATAAAAGAAATTTGCCAAGTAGTAATTACGGGTGGAAGTATCTTTCACCCAAAAGCAAGAAAAAGCGAGTGAGTAATGTCCGGGATCAGCAATACAGGCTGATACATAAAGTCAACAGCTTATATAAGCTCATCAGGGTGAAGCTTCCAGATGGCTAGTCAAGAGAGCTTTGTAAGCTTATGGAAAGTATAGAGACGTCCGAGCAGGGGAGGAGTGAATTGCGGAAGGTAACGAAAGAGGGGAACTCTTAGAAGAGTAAAATGGGAGTAAGAGCAGGGGACTGGATAGAGGAGATCTGGAATAGGGACATGGAGAGTTTCTTTAAAGATCAGAGAACCAACAGTTAGTAAAAACTTTCCTGTTCCAAGATTTGGAACTGTGAAAGTACTTTATCTCTGGCACTTTCTATTGTTTGAATTGGAAATTGTCAGCTATAATTTTACAACAAATTATTTAGTAAAATGCGGTAGCCAAAAGTCAATAATCATTATTACTAAATTAATAGTTACGTTTTGCATACATTTTGTCACTAAAATTAATATAAATGACTTCTTGAGACGAATCAAAATTAAACATGACTAGCTGAGTAGTTTCTGAAGAATAATACACACAGCATTATTTTATTTTCTTGTTGTTTTGTTTCATTGTTTATTATTGTGCTAAAAAACCCAGCCGTTACAGAAAAACCTGGCTTATGAATATTGAATTGGAAAATAACCAGTATAGCGGTTTACTAACATCTGAGTGTTCAAGGAAAGCAAAATCTGAATATTGACTAACAATGAACTATCATTTTTTTATCTATCACAGTGACAAGTAAGAAGGGAAACTGTTGGTCATTGACAACAATTTGGGTTGGTAAGTATAATATATATAGGGGCCTTGTTAGTTGTTAATGTTACCGCTGGCATGCAGGCCACGTGGTACGCACACAGTTAATTATTAAGTGGTTAGGAACAAGGTTCACGAACATGACACCACTTAGTTCAGTAGAGACCTCGTAAGTGAGTTGAGATAAGCATGATTAAGATATTCTGTGGTGTAAACTATACCTGGGAACGTTGGTATGTATGAATTTTCAGTTTTCTTTACACCAGACTGGTCGTTATTATAGCTACTTTATCATTCTGTTCAATAGATAGCAAGTTTGGTAGTTTTTGGGACATTAAGCTTAGTCATATGGTCTACGTTATTCTTGCAATTTCAGTCGACCACATGGTCACACAAGATGAACATAAATAAATCCAGATTGTGACAGTTTGGCTGGGTTGTTTAGAAGTTGTGTGGCAGTGCGTTAGGCAACTACTTCGGTCTAAATTCACACTCCCTTTACGGACAGTTAAAATCTGGCCGTCACAGTTAATGACAAGTTGAATTATTAAATGGCATAAATCTGGCAACACAGTGATAGCTGTGGTCATTAAATCAAGTAACTTAGGAATCAAAAACTACCTATTTCACATGCCATATCCATTGCTTTTCTTAAAGTAGCCTGAATCCTACTGATACTAGTTTTAAGAGCAATGATTGCTATTACTTTTTTACAGCACTTGCTATCTATAATTGTAGCCCATTAGCATATACATATGTAATGCACTGCGTGAGCCACACATTTGGCAACTGCCATGCTCAAAAGTTCTAAAGAAGGTTCTTAAAGAAGGGGCTCAGTGAGATGGAATTGATGAAGCATACTTTTCTAGTCAAGAAGGAAATAGTATTCAAAATTAGATTTTAAGAAGTTTTTATTTTTGTAAATATTATTTGTGACTATTTTCATATATTTTATTTTTTATCTATTTATTCTAGTTGTCATATATATTGTATATTTATATTTTACTTAATCCTTCGCTTGTATGCTGCAAGGCATTGCGAAGAAATAAAGTAGATGTAGATGTAGAAAGTACAATGAGTATAAGAGAGAAAAAGAGAAAGAAGGACATCTACAACCACTTGGAATTGATGTTTCGATGTGGGATGAAGTGAAGGTACAGTAAAGTTCACCATCTAAGAATTGTTTAGTCTATGATCCCAAGTTGAGTGCATTGTATTGTACGTTGATTCACAGTAATGCACAAAGAGAATCAGTTTATTTAGGTAAAGGGGTCCCCACCTGTAATGCATAATCCATGTAATGTTCTTGAAAAATAATTCAAGCCAGGAGCCCTTTACTATAGCAGTAGACTCCTGTCCATGTGCAATTTGTTATAAGTTGTGAATGTGACAAATAGTTGTTCTTCTCACTAACTGAGCTGAGCTGTGATGTGTATTTATCATGCTACTGTATGTATATGCATTTGACCCATATGTAGTGATAATTTATTGAATTCCTCCTTCATTGGCATGTTAATTGCATACTTAAAAATACAGGAAATGGAACTTGTGAGAATGGCAAGGCAATAATAACAATTAATTCCCAGGCTTTCTATTCTAACACATCTCCCTTACTGGTTAAATAAATGTATTGACACACTGAGAGATTTTAAACCTTCAAAATTGAAGACTTTAATTAAAGGGGCAAAATCAATTATCACCTCACAATTGGTGTACATGTACTAATTGCATCATACTTTGAACCCTTGTTCTTTCACTCACCAGCTGTCACCTTAATTTAATTCTTATTTAAGGTGCAAATGAAAGTTGGTTTGAATTTAAAAGGTTGAGGAATTTCAGGCTTCACTCTGTCTGAGGAAGAGCTTCCAGTACCTCACGATGTATATGACTCTGTCATACAGTCTTCGCAGAAAGCAAGCTACATTGTACAATTCCTTTGGAGGGACTTGACATCTGGTTATGACATGATAGGTCCATACTTTCCAGTAGCAAGTTCTATTGACTCCAACATACTTCAAGAATTCTTCATGCTTTCATTGAAAGCCTTCAGTGCTTATGGTTTTAAAGTCTGTATTGTTCTTAGCGATGGTGCTTCGTCCAACCTGACTCTCCTGAAACTTCTCTTGGGTTATCCCAAGGGGGCATTGCCAGTAGTCAGAGTGCCACAAGTTTTACAGCTCAATACAGTGTGAATGCCTCATTCATCAATCCAGAGGATCATAGCAGTCAACCTATATTTACCATGATTAGTCCTAGTCATCAGGTTACTGGATAAGTGTTACATGTTTCATAATGTCATGCTCTTGTATTAAATTTGAGGTTATTATACAGAAAATAAATTAATCTGGCATACACTGGTGATTGAATGTTTGAGAAAATTTTCAGTTTCAAGGATGGAGTTGAAATGTTATTTACATCTTTAATTACATAATCTGTCACTTAACAGCCAATTAGAGAAATCGAAATTAAAAATTAAGAAATTAAATTTACGAGCAATCCCATTGTGGCTGTTTTTCAAGCATATCAAGTGAAGATACTGTCTTGAAGATAAAGGGAAGTGTGAGTCCATTTGGAGTTGTTATTTACTCATTTCCAGAGTCAGTCGCCCAGTCAAGCATTGGAGGGAGGCAAGGGAGCAATGTGTGTACCATCATTACTGGGTTGCCATGGCAATCCAGTATTAAAATGGGGTTGCTCTTTTTTTTCTCCGTGAGAAATTGCAATTCTTGCGCAATATTGCCTATACAAGGATTAGCAAAGATGCCGCCGCTGTGTGATATAGTATTTCTATGTATATGCAGTTGTCTTCTAAATAAGTGAATTTGGAATGTGTTATTGTAGTAGTTTACTCACTGCAAGAGTGAATATATTGTCTACGTCATAGGTCACATGACGCATGGGTCGTTCTTGGCAGAAATGCACGTGCATGGGTCTAGTCTTTTAAAATTGGTGAGATTTTTAAACTTCCCATCTTCCATTCTTTTTGTCCAATTTCGCTGAAATTTTAGAATGGTGGTCAGCTGTTGTGTTATCAACTGTACAACAAGATTTGAAGCTGGTGTTGGAGTGTCTCGCTTCCCAAACTGCGAGGGAAGGCACTGTACGTAGATCAGTGCAATTTCACGAAAATTGTGGTATCCAACAACAAACGATCGCATTTGCTAACAGACTTTAGGTTGATCTGCAGCCAAAACAGTTAAGCCAATTATCAGTGTACATGTTGAACTGAATGTTTATTATGCATCGGAAAATATCCACGAACAAGGCTTTTTCATGTCATCCTCCAACAAGAGGGATTTTTTGCGCTTGGAATAGGTCTTCGAACTTGTCTTCTTTGACTGCTTCGCTAAAACTTATGCTTTTAATGTTTTGGCACTCATCGAAGCTTTTGCCTTTGAGGCTGTGCTTCCACATGCACTAAGATCACTTTTGCTTTCCGAATTGCTGCTTAACTCAAAAGAGGATTCAAAATCCTCACTCAGAGACTCTGAAATAAATAATCAGAGATCCCTGCAACTTGCCGCTTTGTCTGCCATGATAACTTTTACTAGTGAAATCGGACATCACATTTCAATTATCTGGGTGAATTTCCAAGGTCTAGGCAGCAAATGTATGACCTTAAATACAAGTTGAGAAAGAATGATGAAATAGAAGAGCCGCTGTTGTATTCCAAGCAAAAGGAATAGCCAATTATTATTGAACACCATGATGTCCCAGACGTCTTATGGATAATTGGAAAGAAGCACATGTCTCAAGACCTTTTGCGATTAGGTACATCTGACATTCTGAGCCACCCATTCAGTGTCAATCCAACCTTTAATTTTGGTCATTTTGAAGTAACTCCTTTCTCTTACAAGCATCTGCTGCTGAAGTCAAAGAGAACGAATGACTGCCCTTGTTCCTTGAGCCAACTACTATTCATTACAGAAAGAACAAAGGCGTATTTATGAAGATCACAACAGACAAAAATCATACAAGAAAACTTACAGTGTAATTTTAATATTTATATTTGATAAAATGCAATTATAATACACTGCTGTCGGCTGCTGCCTTTTTGCAGACAATGGACCCCAATACCATAACACCGCTGTGTTGTTGTATCCGGCAGAGGTGAACTCCTCTTTCAACATCAAATTATTAGAGTACAATAACTTTGAAGCTGGGGAAGGAAAGACACTACTTGACACCCACTTTGCCTATGTTTCACAAAAACTAGTACGTTGGGTTCGTGTGTCATGTGGGCAATGACTTGGATTCAGGAGAGAAACTAGAAAATCTATTGGAGGTAGTCTCACCACTTTTTCTTACAGTGCTCAAAAATTCATAGCCAGAGAAGTGTGTGTTTTTTTAAGTTTGCGTACTCAAGATAAGTTTGTAAGTTAAGGTTCCCATTACTCTTTTTTTTCCAGTTAACCTCTGAGCCATGATAGACACTACCATCAATATTTTCTTTGTAATAAACCTGTTTACAAACAAATGTCATAGAAGTAAAGGCACCAAGAGATAAAACCTTACACGCCAAACTATAATATTTCCAGTAACATGTGGTGTTATAAGAATCCAGAACCTATTAAGTATGCAGATGTTTGTGTTGCCACGCAATCTTCCCCTCTTGTTAAACAATGATATCCTATTGGTCAAGATGGCAGGATGAAATATATCTACTAGAAGACTTCAAGGTGCCCAGGTGCTTCAAACCAGAAGAAGATGGAGCAGAAGTCTCAGCCCAATTGCACCATTTCTCTGACGCAAGCACCATTGAGTATGGTAAGTGTTCCCTCCTTCGTCTACAAAACGCTAAGGGCAAAATCCACTGCTCACTGGTTATGGGAAAGGCGAAACTACCTCCTTTATATATGATTACTACTCCACATTTGGAGCTCGCAGTGGCTGTGGTATCTCTTTAAGACAGCACAATGCTTTGCAAGGAGCTTCAATACAGAGACATACATAGCAAGGTTGTGTTAGGCCACCTCAAGAACGACGCAAAGAAATTCTATATATTCGTAGCCAACCAAGTCCACCAGATCAGAGATCAAAGCTCTGCAGATCGGTGGAGAAATATTGAAACAAGACTTAATCCAGCTGATGATGCCTCATGCGGTCTCACCGCTGAAGAACTTCTTGATAATCCAAGATGGATTTCAGGCCCAGAATTTCTGTGGAAATCAGAAGATCAAGACCTGGCTAAGGTATTAGCAAAAGATCAAGAAATAAGAAAGGTGATATCACACCCCACATGCACACAAGAAAACCTAAGCTATTTCTCAGAATGACACCTGCTTACGTTACCAAGAAAAATTTGGTGAGTTGGCGAACTCGAAACGAGGCTATGACAAGAGAAAGAAGGATGAAGAAACGATCTCAAATCGGCTATCAGTTGAAGAAGTGATGGCAGCTGAGAAGGCAATATCTCAGACAGTACAAGGAACTAGTTTCCATGAAGAAATTAAGACATTGACATCAATTAAGGATAAGGAAGAAAGGCAAGAGGGTGGTGCAGTCGCACTACAGAAAAAGGCCACTTCGAAGACACCAAGTTCCTTATACCGCCTTAACCCATTTCTAGATGACGACAGCACAGATAGCTCACCGCCAAGGTTGCGGCATCTCTCTAAATGAAATTAGGGACCTTAAGATACGAGGACAGAGTGAGCAAGGATGGCTACCGGAAGCAAATATACCCAACAGGGCATGCGCACAAACACTCCCAACAGGTGTGCTTGCCATCCAGCCCTTGTCAAGGACGTCATTTAGTCGAGTTTGCCTTCCTGTCGAGAATGTGAGTAGTTTTGCCTTGCTTTTACATAAAAAGCGTTGCGTCGATTCTGTTTTCAAATATCCTGACAAAAATATTTTCGTAGGTCATATTTTTTGTGTCTGTATCACACATTACTTGAATTAGAGGAAATTACTTGAATATTGGTGTATTTGTTTAAGGTCCGCCATGACTATTCCCGCGAAATCTTTCAGCAAGAAAAGTAAATCGGTGTAAGTAAACATTGAAGAAGTTTGTTTGGAATGATGTGTCAGTTGTTATTAGGAGAACCTTCTAGAACCTGTTGATATTCGTATATTTGCATTGTCACACAACATTCCATCTAGAGAGTTCTAGAAAACACTAAAGCGTGATGTAACCGAGTTAAGTAATGCTTTTATAAATGGTTGTTATTGTAATCTTCTGAATATTCTAGAATGTAACTAACTGCATATAAGGAATGCTATCGCACAGCTCTAGCACTTACGTACGAAAGCTCGAAAGTAGTCTAGAGTTGCTTGGAGATTGGGTTTGCTGTGACTGAAGCTATCCCAAGGAGAATTGAAGTTGTTTGCCGTCAAGGGTATATTTCAAAGGGGCTCGTGTCAATGGTGACGAAAGTTATTTAGTTTCAAACTTGAGATAGCTTCTTAGTGTCTATTTAAGCGATCACTCCCTTTGTAGACTACTTGAATTTCAGTTGTCAGTTTCAAATAAATAGTTGAGTTTGTAGCAAAAGTACGTTTGTTACTCTTTTCTGTACGGACAGAGAACAGGCTTATTTATATTTGTTGTCTCATAAACACAGTCAATTAACTAAAGCACCATTGAAGAATAATTCGATATTTACTTGCATTAGGTATCCTCCATTGTGCCTCAATCAAACATTTCGTACCATTGCTATGGAAATTCTGGATTCTTGGAAAAGGCCCCCTCATCCAGCAAAAGAAATGATGGCCATCTATCACACAATCCTCGTAGCTTTCTAAAAGAAGATTCTTAGCATCTTTGAAGGATGCCATTACTGTTAGTGAGCAAAAAAAATCGACGTCGCCGTCCCACACGATAATATACAATCGTAAGTATTTTGGTTTTGTCAGGCACAACGGGACTCGCCCTAGTCTTACTCATTCGGTGCCGTCCCCATCCTGGCCTCCCGTCGTATCTTAAGGTCCCTCTTAAATTTAATGGCTTCTGGCTTATTTGAGGAACCTCAGCTGTTGCATATCACATTTCCAAGTGTGTCATCTGCCGTAAACTGCACGGCCAAGTTCAAGACCAGAAAATGGCATATCTTCCACAAGATAGACTGAAACCAGCCCCCCCTTTCACCTACTGTGCAGTGGACTACCGTGGCCCATGGTATATAAAGGAAGGGCATAAGCAAGTGAAGAAGTACGACTCTCTCTTCACATTTATGACATGTATACATATTCACATGCATCAAGGGCAATACACCTCAAAGTGTTAAGTTCTTTAGAGACGGATTAATTCCTGAATGCCCTTCACTGGTTCCTAAGTGGAAGCAGGCTCGTGAGGCAATTAAGAGGCAATCAGGGAACTTATTTCATCGGAGCCAAAAGAGAACTATAAGAAGCCCTACTAAGTTATATTTAGATTAACCATTCTGACATGAATCTACTCTGGCTCCCCAGTTATGGCAGTAATTCGAACCCTCTTGCATTTTGGTTTCACAAACTTGACAGAAAACCATTGTGTAACCTGTTTTAAAACGCATACAAAATGGTGACCAAGGAATTACAGCAACACGCTAATGCCCAGTGTTCACCCAGACTAATGTGCACACAAGTTTGAACTTTCTACAGAAGTGTTCATTTCTATGGAAGCACTGAAGTTCTACACAAGAGGCAGGAGTTCCATGAAAAAGCTACATTTCTACAGAACAGTGACAGCTTATACTATGGAGGAGCTAGATTGCTATGGAAGAAGCTCGCGACTATTTCCACAGAACAGCTATATTTCTAATGAATGATCGCAGATTTACAAGGCACGATTGCAGAATTCTAAGGAAAGGTGTTTAATTTTAAAAATAACAGTTATATTTTTACTGGGCCACTATGGAGAGGACATAACGTGGTGTTTGCTCTCAAAACGTGCGTGCTCAAGTTATGTTCTAGGCCCAATTTTTCTATTGTGCAATCTACCAAATTATTAAAGACATATCAGATGTCATACTACAGCAAGATATTGCTCTCAACATGTCTTCTTTCCAGCCATCCGTCAATGTAGCTCGTAATAAGAAATAGACACAGTGACCTTTACTTTGCCATCAAAGCGTGTGTTTGACCATGTAACATTCAGCTATGACCTTCCAAGGGAATTCCTGTGTGATGTTTGGTAAGATATTGAGTATTTTCTCACCAATTCACCATTTATGTATAACCAAAGTTGCAGCTGCTGAAGGAAGCCTCTGCGTATTAGAAAGTGGGGAGTTTGCGTATTGTTTATAGTGGCTCTTTCCGAAAAAAGGCATACAGAGATTGTATTTGATTGCTTTCTTATAGACTTTTATTTTCTTTTCTAGTTCAAAACCTATACTGGAGGCACACATGGCCACCCCATGCAGCCATAGTTTTTGTGGATTCTGTGTTGCCAAATTTAAGAAACCAACTGGCCAGCTGACATGTGCAATGTGACGCCAGCAAGTGGACAATTTCTGCAAGAACATCTTTGTTTGCAACCTACTCTCAACTTTCCATTGAGAGTGCAAATGTGGAAAGAAATTTCCAAGGAAAGACCAGTGTGAGCATGTTGCTGATAAACATGACTTTGCCAAAATGTCTTGTCCCTTGAATTGCAGGCAAATGATTGAAAGGTATGTTGAGTTTCATATCCAACAAAGATACCTCAGAAAGGTAAAGGCATTAAATGCTATTTTAGAAAGCCTCTTGTTTCATGTTGTCATGTCGCCAATCCTGTTCTAAATCAATTAACTTCAACAGACACTTGCACCACAACCCCCACTTTATTGCTCGAGGTGTGCTAGTTTGGACTCTTAACTGTTCATGAAAATAATGTTAGTATATGAAGTGCTCAAATACTTATGGCCATGCTTTATTCAACACCGACTTACAATGGTCTCATTTTAAGGTGGAGTGAGTATGTCGGTTAGGGCCAATTTTGCTCAAAAAAATATTGGATCACACTAGTGTACATCCTCATGCACCAATTTCCTGTTGTTATTTTGACCTAAACATGACCCTCAATCTCAACAAACTGCTTTCTCCCACACAAATAATCAACAATCAAATTATAGCAAGGCTCCCGCGCGCAAAGCGCGCATGGAGCAGAGCCCCATACTCATGGAATATGGTCAACCTCTTTTCTTTTGGTTGTCACGTGACTGACCGAGCGTACGTACGTACGTACGTGTCTACAGATTGTACCGGTAGGGTAGGGGAGACTATCAAAAGGAAGGGAGGGGTATCTCAGGCTTGTCTTGGCAAATCCACATCTTTTATATTGGACATTCACAATATGGTCAATTGACAGCTGTCAAAACGGGATAGCCACTGACCAGCATCACATGACCATATTGTGGGCTCATGTGTCAACTCATTGAGGTGACGTGATTTATTTGGAAGCTGTTCTGGTAGCCCGAATATTTTTGGTGGGAAATTGCGTTGACGACTGAAAAAGAAATTTTCAGTTCATTGTCTTTTTGAGTCACAATATTACTACTCTACACTGTTAAAGTTTTACTAAAGGATAAACGAAACAATTTCTATTGCTATGTCAACAAACAATAGCAGAGAAAATATAATTTGCAGAACACCGGGTTAAGGTGAAGAGCAACGGGAAAGAGAGCAAGAATTAAATGTGGAAGAATGAGCGAAGTAGATCGCCAAAGAAGGCGCCCTCGGTAAAGAGAAAGGAGACGAAATTATAGCGAAGAACGCCGACAAGCAGAAAGAGTCCGGGCTCGAGAAAATAGACAAAATGTTAACGGAGAACGCCGAGAAGCGGAAAGATTCCGTGCTGTGGAAAACAGACAAAATTGTAGCGAAGAATGCCGAGAAGCAGAAAGACTTCGTGCTGTGGAAAACAGACAAAATTTTAGCGAAGAAAGCCGAGAAGCGGAAAGACTCCGTGCTGTGGAAAACAGACAAAATTGTAGCGAAGAAAGCCGAGAAGCGGAAAGACTCCGTGCTGTGGAAAACAGACAAAATTGTAGCGAAGAAAGCCGAGAAGTGGACAGACTCCGTGCTATGGACCACAAATTTGCATAAGTTTTGTCTGCATAATATTTGCTCACTGATGCGTGACTCAGCACTCGCACTTTTTACTTTCCCTTAAACTTGACACTTGACTTGGAAAACCGACTTCTAAACAAACCTTCTTCAGAAAAATGATCTTCTGAATGCACTACTTTTGAATGAGAAGCAAACTGATGAAAGATTTCAAATTTTTATGTCCTTTAATCATATAAACATCTCCCCTGTCGACGGCTAAGAAATACTCCCGCAGGAATTTTCTCTTGGCGGCAAATTGCAGAATGTAGCGCTTTCACTGGCAGCTTTTCGCGTTGTCGACGTTGTCATTTAGTGTGTTGATTGAGAACTTTGGTTTCAACGCCGTTGTTTTCGTAAAAAAATGTTCTTCTAAATTGTAAAATGTCTCAAATATATGTTAGTCATTCACGTGTTGCGTTGGACCAGGTCATGCTACTTATAGTTCACACTTTTATGGTTATTTATTTCTTTTGTTAAGTAACTACAGCTGATTGTAGTGAATAAATGAAGGCAGTAATTTTTTAAACTTACAATGTAATTAAGAAAAGAATAATTAATAATTATTTTCAGTCGTGGATACGCGAAGCGTAGAAACGACTATTAGAGTGGGGCAGAATATGCAAATGTGTCACTCACTCAGATGTAAACAAATCGATATGTCGACGGCAGACCAATTGATATCGATTCTCTCAAACAATGCCGGAACGCCGTCCGGAACGCCTAATTGGACGTTTCTTTGAGAGAGTTTCGATTTTACTCGTCGCGGAAGCACATGCAGTGTAGAGAAAGCCGAAGGAATGATTATGAGCATTGAATGCCAAGAGTCTTTCACTCCTCGAGACGTTTACTCGTCGATCCTGCAAGCTCACGGGGGGTTTATGAATAGTGAGCCGTTTACGAGTGAATCTTACGAGCGAACCTTTGAGCGAACCTATGAGCACTCATATCAGCAAAACTATGTATCAAACGTAAGCTCGAACAAAACTACTGGAAACATCAGTAGGAAAACTGATCAGTTCATCACAGGCAGTGAAAACACTCTTGAGGCGAGGCAGAACGAAACGCAGTTAGAAGACTTGCCGGATGGTAACAGAAGTCATGGAAAATTACAGAAACGAAGTAGGTCAAAGTCCACTCGTATTAGCAAAGGCTCCCGCCGTGATAGGGAACCATCGAGGTTACCGTGGAAGAAAATTTTAAACTTATTTAACAAGAATAAAGCGATTAAGAGGTATGTGAGATCTCATATCGTGAATAGTGTGCCACATTCATCAGCGTTGAAAAAGATTTCATCGTTTGATTACCGTAATTATCCTAAAACCAGAATGTGTAGAAGTAAACCAGTTGGAATCACTCGTGCAAAATGTTCAAGGTTTTATTTTGCTATTGATTATGTTTATGTTTTCAAAACAAGAAGTGCGAAGCATAAAAAGACATCTCACAGGGGCGGATCCAGGATTTTACATGAGTGATTTGCAGCACCTTAGGGACGGACCATTAGAAAAGTGATGGGGGGGGGGGGTGGGGAATTTTCAGCTTGCACGAATTTTTTTTTGGCTCACTGCTTGTGCAGGAATTTTTTTTTCAGGTGAACCCCTCTGCACGAATTTTTCTTACTACGTGTGAAAAAGTCACAATTGGACCTTCCTTCTGCATGAATTTTTTTTTTACCTTCTTCTTTGCAGGAATTTTTTTTGGCATTTTCCTTGCATTAATTTTTTTTTTGTTTTTCTTTCCCCACTCCCTTCCCCATCACTTTTCTAATGGTCCGTCCCTTAACTAGGGGGGTTTAAGTACTAAATCTGTGGTCCCCAAAAATAAATAAGTCACGCATATGTCATGACAGAAATTTGTCACACGTATGCTACACCTTAGTCACGCCCTGCGTAAAAATCTAGCTTGTTTCCCTTACGTGAATCCGCTACAAATCTGTAAATTACGCGGCTCACACTATGTATAAATACAAGCCTGTAATTCTCATTTGTAAAACTCCCTGAAGAAGCCCCCGACAGTCGGACGAAACGCGTAGGAGAATAAATCAGTTTTACAAACCCTGTTCGCAGAGTGATGCTCACTAGTTCACTATTATAAAAATCGTCAGACATAACAGAAAAATATTTGCTGTTCCTGATTTCCTGTGACAAATTATTCACTATGGTAGCACCCACACTTGCAATCATCTCATTTTCAATGGTTTTAGAAATATAAGTCGCATTTCTGGGAGCGGTTTCCAGGTGATCTTTTAGTGTTTGGTCGCCGCTGTCAATTCTAAATTCTAACAGTGCATGGAAATTACCGGAAAGACTGCCATTTCCTCGATCATCATCTCGTGTACCTCTGAGGGCTATGTTGTTTTTTCCCGCAGAAAATTATGTTTTAAAAAGGGATTTCAGAGTTTCGCGATTTCTATTGATTTGCTGTTGAAGTAAATTGTTGATCTGCTGGTCAATTGGAACCGCTTCTCTTCTCATGTTTCTCAGAAAATTCTCCATTGCGATCACTGCAAAATTATGCATCTCACATTTCCCGCTGGCGTGTTTGGTAAAATGTGAAACGGCGGACGTCCAAAGTGTGAGTGGAGACTTGAACAATTTGTCTAGTTTATTCGTATTTCACCCACACTGGACTCCAAAACAAACACACGGTAAACAAAATGCACCATCGACATATTTAGAGTATGCTAGCCAGGGAAATCTTTTCAGCCAGCTCCACACAAAATGACGGCTAGAATTCGAACATTCCACTGACGCTGCGAAATCAAATAGCTCACCTGGTTTCCACACATTCTCTATGAACTTGAACTTGTCCTGGTCCGAATATGAGTTGATTTCCTTGAAAACCAAGCCAACATCATACTGTGAACAGTCCTCCTTCCGACAAACTGGATCGCCTCGAACCATCATTTATAATTAAAATTTCCCTTGTCTTCGTCCGTAGCAAGTTACTTTAACAATGAGCTCTGATCGGAGCAAGAACAAACGAGGGACTTTCGGGGAGAGGCTTCCCTTTATATACGATTGTCAGTAGTTTGCACGGTAGTTTGCGTCCTGGATAGCCAATCACAACCGAGTTTGAGTAGTTCGCAAGACAATGCGAGTGA